>JADDOH010001223.1:0-19522 GCA_016648135.1 Agrypnia vestita
TGATAGTGATGTTATGAAACGATGGATGAAATGAGATGTTTAGGTGTTATTTTAGATTCAAAATTAATACGCCTGAAAATCAATACTTTAATATGAACTTAATACGTCTAAACTGGCGGCATTAGAATGTTATGTATAAATATTAAATATGTACATTCTTTTTATAAATGCACAGTAGATTATATTTAATGTTTATAATATTTCTACACATTAAATATTATCTCCATGTATGTATTTTAAAACAATCCATACTTCTCGCTACTTTATATGATTTCGCCATTTGCTTTTTTTGTGCTGGCAATGGGAACACGCAATACTTACACCATTTTTAGCGCATTCATATTATAAGATACCATAACTGCATAAGACATGTGCATAGGTGTTACCTAGAATGTGACCTCTATAAATTGGTGTGCGAGGGAGGGCGTTCCTGTCGCGTAACAGAAGTTGCCGGGGTGTAAATTTATTACATAATACAAAATGTACAGAATGTCCGGTGACCGGTGTCGTAGCCTTTAACAGAAATTTGGTCGGGCAGCACTAAAGAAACCAAGCCGTAATGGCGGCCGTTCTATCTGTCAAACTGTCAAATGGTAATATCGGTCCATTATTTGCTTTTTCAGCTTCGCAAAACTTTAATACTTCATTGGCTTTCATTGGTTCCTGCACCATCCCGGACTGTTTAGGATGTTTTGGACATGATAATTCAGTGTATATTGGTAATCAAGATGTCACAGCTCCCGAGCAAATACAAAATTGTACTGAATGACAGGGCGAGGGGTTACTGTCGGGTGCGGGCGGGACGCGTTTTAGTCGCCGCACGCCAAGTTATTGTGGTCAAGCAATAGTCTATGCAGTCTGGGTACAAGAGAGTTAAAATGTGAGTTGGTTCAATTGTAAATAAAATAGTGTAAGTATTCGTGTAGCTCTTTCAGGCGCATTAAACCTAAACAAACACAAAATATCAGGAGTTTCAAAATGCAAGTTAATAATTTTGTAGAGTAAAATCAAATCAGATAAAACTCTCCTGCTGGATAATGGAAATAATCCAGTAAAAATTTGTAATCTTGTGTAGTTGATACTTTCAATTGGGATGTGAAGTCGATAGTTAATGTAACGTATAAATTTGCGTTGGATGCGTTCAAATGCCTAACCTGTAATTTGACTCTTGTATCGCCGACGTTGACCCTGCACGTGAAGAATGACGCTCCTATGGTGGGCGAGATCTGCGTGGAGAACATTTTGCCAACGTAGCGCGCGACCATGCTGGTCTTACCCACTCCTGAAAATAAAACCACCCATAAACAATTTTTTTAAAACGATCTTGGGGCGTTGTGACTAGGGAATGCAATCCCGAGTCGGGATTGCTCTTTCGGGATCCCTCGAGATTAGAATTTCCAATCCCGCGGGATCCCTACGGATCGAGACCCCCAATACTTTTGTGTTTTTTTTTATTTATAGGGCTGAATAGCAATTAACGACAATGCCTTGCATTTTTATATCAGTAATTTTAATAAAATGCTCATTATTAATCATTTTTTTAAAGTTTTTATAGGCATTTTTCCAAGCATCAATCAGTCAATGTAGTAGAGTAAAAACTACTAACTAGTAGTAGTTTTTATTACTATGTCAGGTTGATAAAATACAGCAAATATTATTCAAAGCTATTTTCATTATTTGAATATGACAAGAACATAAGTTTTAAGTACTTACTAAAAGCTCTATAGACATATACAATTAAACACACAGAACATAAAAAATGCTAATCAATCCCGATAATCTCGTCCGATTTTTCGGTTCAGGATTGATCTCGTAAAATGCCTCGAGATCTCGCGGGATCGGGATTGCATTCCTAGTTGTGACGTAATTTTTTTTGAAGATGTTGAAAATTAATCAAGATATTTTATGGATGTCACAGAGACGAAGCTATATTTTATATGGGAAAGTAGGTTTGAAAGCCTTTTTGGATGTTCGTAGTGCCTATGACCTATCGTACAGCTGGCTTAAGTGATCACTTTTCACAATGTGACGTTTAACATTTCCACCCATGATGGACTACCAGATCTATCAAACTTTTGGAAGCTGTATATATGTTTAACATACACAACTTGTTTCGTATATGAGTTGAATTTTTACTACCGCCACCTGCAGTCCAAAGCCTTTTCATTCCCACAATCCAATACAGATGTCACTATTGATATTGAGATATCTATATTTTGATTGGAGTTTAGAGCAGGGATGTTATGGAGCTCCGTAACCGTAACCGAAACTATCGGATATCCGAAATAAAAAAATATCCGTAACCGTAACCGAAATCGATATAAATGTTTCGGATAGTTTCTAATAAAGGCGGAGTCTAAATCAAAATGACTGGTTACGACAGATTTTTATTTGTTTTGCTCGGCCGAGCCGTCACTTGTCAGTTATCACACAAGCCGCGCACGTCTCTCGCAATAACATAATAATTTAAAAAGTATAATTTACCTTTGCTCAATTTTGACTATTAAAACTACAATTAGGGTTAAAGTTTATTAATAAACACTTTGTAATGGTTTCATTACTTACAAAATTCATGAAGAACTGTTTTTGTTAGTATATAGGTACTTAGATTACAGTAAAAGTATACCAAGAATTTTATTACAATTTCAGATTTTACTCTTTATCTTTAATACTCAAGCAATGCTTATGAAGACTGATTTGTCATGAATTACTGTATTTTTGCAAAATGTAATAATTTCTATAAAAATATTTAATAATATTGATAGAAGTTACTAATATTATTTTTCTTTATTATAATTTTGTTTTTGTATTTTTAAGTACATACTTTCATAGGTATACCTACACAGCACTTAAAGCGGCTGTAATAATAGTTATTTATTTGACTGATTGTAAAAACAAATGATAATATAGACAAGAAATAAAATTCAAATCTTGCTATTTGTATTTTACTTTTATAATTTTAAAAATCTAATATCCGTAACTGAAATTATCCGAAACTAGCGGATAATCCGAAATAATTTCATATCCGTAACCGTATCCGAAACCGGTATAATTTTATTCCTATATCCGTATCCAGATCCGAAATTTCATATCCATAACATCCCTGGTTTAGAGCAATATCTTTTATATGTGTATATGAGATTCTTCCGAATTATTATTGCTTTTTCACATTAAATAATGTTTTTAACATTAATTTATGATTTTTTTATAATATTTCTATTGTAATTTTATTTGAGAACCTATTATTGCCTTTAATTATTAAAAAAAAACTGATAAATAAAAAAATAAAATAAAAATTATTAAAAAATAATGACACTAAAATAATCATTACAATAGCTCAATAGCGTGTACTGAATCGATTTACTTGCTGTGTAGAGGGAGGGGGTATAAAAAAATTGGACCAACAAGGTTTCTGGCAACATTCAAAATATTAATCTATAAGCTTTTCCGAACTTGTATCAATTGACAGAATTCAATCAGTCCACCAAGCTCCCGGTCTAATAGTATCTAACCTGATTTTTTTTCTGTAGATGCACACTACAGTAGGTAAGAAGGTTTGGATATTATGAGGTTTGGGTTCGGGGGATTTTGGCCGATAGCATGTAATACAGGTACAAAAAATGAGTCAGTTAAACGTAAATATAACAGACCTGATTTTTTAATGTGATTAACTGGACAGTACTATACACTAATTTTAATCATTGCCAGATGATTTGTCATTTTTCCCACCAGACGCTTTGAAGTTCTATAAATAATCACGTCATTTACTTTGTAGTAACAAATCTAAATTTTATATATTTTATTCCGTCACTATTTAAGAAAAATACCAGATATATTATATTTATATATATATATATATATTTTTTTTTAAAATAGAGATGTGAACACGGAAAACGTGTCACATCAATATTCTTACTATTTTCAAACTAAGCTAAATGCTTGTGCTATGAAAATAGGACTAACTTGCTAGTCTGGAGTGAGGTTCGAACCCGCGAACTTTGGATCGCGAGGCGAGTGTCCTAACCACAAGACCAACAAGCTAATATGTTTTAGTTATACATTTTTTGTATCTGTATTACCTGTTATCTGCCCAAATTCACCGAACTCAAGTGTCATATATCCAAACTTTCTTACCTATAGGCGTACCACTATAACTTGGCGTGCGAGGGAGGGAGTCGCTGTCGCGTAACAGAAGTTTTCAGGGTGTAAATTTATTACACAATACATAATGTACAGAATGTCCGGTGACCGGTGTCGTATTAAATACAGAAATTTGGTCGGGCAGCACTAATGGCGGCCGTTCTATCTGTCAAACTGTCAGACTGTAATATCGGTCCATTATTCGCTTTTTCAGCTACGCAAAACTTTAATACTTCATTGGCAATTGTTCTTGCACCATCCCGGACTGTTTAGGATGTTGTGGACATAATAATTCAGTGTATATTGGTAATCAAGATGACACAGCTCGCGCTCAAAGACGAGAATGAACTGAATGACAGGGCGAGGGGTTACCGCCGGGTGCGGGCGGGGCGGGTTTTAGTTCAAAATTTGCGCACGCCAAGTTACGTTGGTCAAGCAATACTGTAGTGTATGTGCATTAACAGAAAAAAATCAGGTTTGTTACTATAACATAAGTCTGGCGGCCGCTGGCTCCTACTCCATAATAATAATAAATATTTTACTCAAGAATGCTCTTAGGTTTTCACGGCCACTCAGAATTTTCTGGGGTATTATTCGACACGGCACTGCAAGCCAATACTTAACCACAACACCAACACATCACCCCTCATGGATCCGAAACGTCGGCCAGAAAGGTTGTAAAAACACGTCATAATACCCCATAGACACGAACTAGAAGATTTTACTCAAGTTTTGAGAGTAATAGAATCTCTCAACGTGAAGTATTAACCCTAGATACGTAAAATAAAACTCACACAGCACGCGGTGCGAATTTTTTTTTTACGTTTTAATCAATATATATGTATATATATATAAAAAGAAACCCGTGTTTCCCTGTCCGCCAAGTTTTCTCCACAACCAGCCACAACCACCCACCGGTGGTTATGGTGGTGGATAGCTCTTGTTGTCATATCGAAAATATGCGAGTTTGGTGGGGGTGGCTGTGCGTGGATGGGAGTGGGTGACGAAAATGTGCTTTCTAGCACATTGTTTTTTATGGGAAGGCCGTAAATGCTTCAAATTCTTTAAAAATAGTCGCGCCGAGTGTGATGGTGAGCCTAGAAGGTTCCGGAAAAACCTGCTCTAGAAAGTTCTGGAAGGAGAAGGTTCTAGAAAATTCCCAAAAGTTCTATAATGTTCTAAACTGAGTGGCGGAATGTGTCGGTGTGTCTAGAAGGTTCCTGTATATTCGACAAATTTCTTGAAAGTTCTGGAATTCTTGAAGGTTCGCGAAAGTCCTTTGACGATCCAAACAGTGTAATAAAAATCTACGCGTGCAAAGCCGCGCGGGCACAGCTAGTTCATAATAAAAGTTCATTCTAATTAATCTTTGTAGTTTTTTTTTCAATATCTTCCGTAACCATTAAATGAAATGACTTTGAAAGTGTATCAGAGACATGTGTTTATGAACATTGTAACCCTAAATATAGTTCATGAATCTAGGGTTAAACTGACAACATTAAAATGTAGAATTGTTAAATAGAGATGTGACATGTATTCCGTGTTTGCATCTCTTTTTTTTAAAGAAAAAATGATATGGGACTTGTAATAAACATCGAGAAAACTAAATGTTCACATATAATATCACCTCACGCCTATTATAAAATCATACCAAATATAATTACGCATAACTTTGATAGCGTACATGAATCGCTGTGAATGTTCTCGGCCGATTTTTTGAGCTCGCATTAATACCTTGGCTTAATCATCGATGAACACTTTAAAAATGGAACTTTCAAGTAAATAAGATTTGCGATAATCTCAGATCATCCCAACCTTTTCTGAAAATAACAATATTAAAATGAAACACAAATCACTTTATTTTCACCACTTTATTAGATATACTATCTACATGTTTCGGGAACAGTGTTCTCTTCTTCAGGATTGTTTGTGTATTAAAATTGTAATATAGATAAACCCAGCAAGTGTGTTACGGGGAATGGGGTGGAGGGGAGAGGGGGTCGGAGGTGTTAATTAGGGAATGTCACGGAAGGGGATGGAATCTCAAGTGGAGAAATATTCAATAGTGGGTGGTGCAAAAATTTTGTGGGGTTATTTATTATATATATATTAATTAATATTGATACTTTTCCTAATTTCAAGTGTTTTTAGATTATTTATCAATTCCATAGATTCCATCCCCTTCCCATGAAATTCCCCAATCAACACCATACCCCCCCCTACCACATAACACACTTGCATGGTTTATGTATATTTCAATTTAGTACACAAACAATCCTGACGAAGAGAACATTGTTCTCGAAACATGTAGGCTGTATAATCTAATAAAGTAGTGAAAACAAAGTGATTTGTGTTTTATTTTAATAATAATGTCACCACAAAGTTCAAGCCTTCATTCAGAAGAAAGAATATTCTTCGAATAGTCATAACAATATTGTTATTTTGATGATTATGCTCAACCCTCAAAAATAGACAAGACGTAGACTGTGATTACTATCCCAAGACTCAAAAATAGACACGACCACACACCACCAAAATACACGGACATGAACTAACGGATATTTCCTGGTCTGCATTTTGGTTCCACTACGTTTGTTTGACTTATTTTAAAAAATTACTACGAACGAGCTTGCAAATTTTGAAACAATTGTGATAAGGTCAAACTAAATACTCGTAAGAATTAAAAGGTCTCGATAAAAATAAGTCACACTTTGTAGCAAAACTAGCTGTAACCCGTCAAAGATGACGGTAATTTCACATGTCGGTTCCTGAGGAATAAGTATTTATTTATTTTATTACAAAAAAAAGTGTGATTTGTATCAAATCGAATGAATTATAAATAATAACAGTCTAACGTTTTGCAAAAAATAAGTCAGATATATTGAAAAAAAAAAGCAAACTTCGATGTCGCTCGTATCCGTAACTGTTGACATTTCATCCGAAGATGAAGAAGAATCCCCATAGTTTTTGCTACTAGTTACGAGATACGACTAAATTTTAATTAACAAATAAGTTTTGCATTGTAAGGACAGTAAATGCCATTTTGTTGGCAGCCTTGGAGTGCTACATTGATGCTGCGCTGCACTGTGGTACGGCGTGGCTGCCATGTAGCATTAAAAATGCGAAACCAGGAGGGAATGAGATCATAAAACGGTCCTGGAGAGATGGATCGCCTAAGTATGATGATCATTGGTATTTTTACTCCCTTTATATTAACTCGTGGCGTCTGCTTGCTTGCTGGCTTGCCATCAATAAAAACTTTTGATCGATTTTTGACCCATTTCCCATGATCTAATCGAGCTGAAACTTGGCAAGTAGACTCGTGGCGAAGATCAAGAAGATCTATCAAATTTTCGTTAAAAAAATTAATAATTATAGTATAATTTCGGATTTTTAGAAATTTTATTGGTTTTTTCAAATTGGAATCATTAGAAAAGTTTGATTACGGAGGCCCGATAACGTCGCGGCATATTTTCTAAATTTGAATTACTCCATCAGTATGCATAATAGGTACTTCACTACGAATGTCGAAAATCTAAATTTATTTATTTATTTATTTATTCATACGCCAATTGGCTATATTTGCAGTCGGCATTGATTTTACAAAAATAATGGACTTAAATGAATGGATTAGAAAAATTGCACGTATATAAAAAAACAATACTAGCATAGTAACAACATGGTATAATCATATAGGGTTGAGGATAATTTTAATACTGTGATAACAATCTTTTTGCCGCTGATGAGAATGAGACGTATGATTCATCGAAGAAGTTGATATCAACACAGTGGCTATTCACCAGATTGGCAATCCTATTTCTTGGGCCATTGTACACGTAACTTTTTGTGGATTTAGTGGTTTCTAACAATCTACGCACTCTTAGATCCGGCCTAGCAGTGATAATGCCAAATTGTTCCAGGATCTCGGGCGAGTCTATCTGTCCGTTGACAGATTTGTAGAAGAAGGTCAGATCAGACAATTGTCTTCGAGTGATTAGTTTGCTGATTCTAAATCTGTTATATACGGTCTCAATATCTCCTGGTGATCGTGTACGATAGGCGATGCATTTACATAGTTTGCGTTGTATTTTTTCGAGCTGATTGATTAGTTTATTGGTATACGGCGACCAAATGACAGAACAGTATTCTAAAATTGGTCTCACAAGACTGTCGAATAGTTGTACCAGCGTGTAGACATTGCTGAAGTCCTTCCCAGCTCTAATGATGTAACCAAGAGTCTTGAAAGCTTGTGACGCAACTTTCTCCACGTGGCTTGAGAAATTCAGTTTATGGTCCACAATAACGCCAAGGTCCTTTGCCGAGGTGACTATCGGGAGATGATGTCCATCAGTGAGATAATTAGCCTGATATTGATTTCGTGATCTAGAGCTTTTACCGAGCATTGACCGATATTTAACATTAGTTTGTTTTTAGTACACCACCTGTGGAGTTCATGGAGATTGTGCTGAAGAATTTCTAAGTCTTGGTCATTCATGATTCTTCTGAAAATTTTCATGTCATCTGCATATAGTAGGTAATCGGATAGTAAATTGTCTGCGATGTCATTGATGAAAATATTAAAGAGAATCGGACCAAGATGTGACCCTTGAGGGACACCAGAGCATACTTCATACTCTTCAGAGATAAATCCATTAACTCTGACTTGTAGGAATCTGCCAGTTAGATACGAATGGAACCACTCTAATGCTGTGCCTCTCACACCATACAGACCGAGCTTGTCAATCAGGATTCCGTGGTCTACCATGTCGAAAGCCTTACTGAAATCTGTGTAGATAGCATGTACATCCACCCCCTGGTTCAGAGCATTGAGTATGTAGTTAATGTATAGATACAGATTCGTTGTTGTAGATCTGCTACCGAAGAAGCCATGCTGCTTTGTAGTAATTATATTTTTGAATGCAAATGTAAGTTGAGGAAGAATTAGTTTCTCGAAAAGGTTTGACATGGCAACTCGTATACATATCGGGCGGTAGTTAGTTACCTCAGACCTAGTAGCAGATTTGTGAATTGGGCTTATGAACGAGAGTTTCCATGCCAAGGGAAAGACTCCAAGCTGTAGTGATTTGCTGAATATATGCGTTATGGGCTCGCAGAGACCAGCTGCACAATTCCTTAGGAAGAGATTCGGTACACCGTCGGGCCCAGATCCTTTGCTGATCTTCAGGCTCGTCAGCTGTTTAAAGACGTTATCAAAGGTGACGCTAAATTCCGATAAGTTAGCATCTTTGACGCTTCGAGTACTAGTATTATGGTCCGCTGGGGCAGCGTTGTTAATAGTATAGATACTCCTGAAGTACGATGCAAAGAGGTTACTTATTTCACCACCATTAACAGCTGTTTTCTCATTCCAAGACATTTCAGATGGAATGTCAAGGTTATTACGACGCTTGTTTTTCACAAATTTCCAGAACTGGCTAGCATCGGTCTCCATCAGGGACTCCATCCTGGTAATATAGTTCCTGTAGCAGCTGGCACTGAGTTTTTTGCACTCCAATCTCAGCTTCTTGAATCGGATATATGCTGGTTTTGTGTGTGTTCTCTTGTAGTGCGCGTGTGCCTCTTTTTTTTGCCTAACTTTATTTATGAATTCTTTTGACTGACAAATGTTTTTAGAATTTAATCTTGAAAGCATGAAGTGTCTTATCAAGCTCAAAACATCTGATATATAATTTAATATATATAGAAATATATTAAATTACTGTTAAGTTTAGTGTTATGTTATATGTTTTAATTTGTCTTTAATTTTTGTTATATTTTACAAAGGGAGTATAATAAAAACTTAGTTTTTATGGGTTAATTTTTTCTCATTGATGGTAAAAATCTGCGATTTGGATTCATGCTCAATAATATGGCACAATTTTTAATGTAGAGTCTGCTCACACATTTAATGAAGAAATATATAAACTTTGATACACATGTGAAATACTAAACAATGAAAGATAAAATACAGACAGCGTATTACGAAATGAACAAGATTATTTATTGTTGACAAGTTGTTGTATTAGGTATATCCACAGAGTATAAATTGTACAGAGATGAATCAAATCTCTTATTAAGGCGAGGGGATTAGGAAACAGAAGAAGAATGTCCCCCGTCATATATTTAAGACACATTTATACTGCAGTTAAGGGGTTGTATACGGTTAGAATTTTCAAAAAATCGTTATTTTTTATTTAAATTTCGTAATGTACACATATTTAAGTAAACACTCAGAAAATTTCGAGTCAATCCGGCGATTATTTTCAAAGTTACGCGCATATTTGTAATCACGTGGCGAGGCCGGAGCGCCAGCGCTCACTTAGAGAGCAGTCCCTTTTATTTTTACCTATCTATTGTAAACGCTGTACGTTTTATTTACCTGTCCATTGTAAATGTTCCCTTTTAATGTATTCAGATGAATAAAGTGAAAGTATGGCCCTGGAATAGACGACTCGATGTTAGTTGAAAAAAATGTTTTTTACTCTATGTAAAGCGCTTTTGACACTTTATAGCCGTTTTTCTCAAAAATGTCTCTTTAACATCGGTGACAAAGATTTTTCGGAAACGGCTTATCCGATCAGTCTCAAATTTTAACACAAGCTTCTTAAGTATATTTTTTAGTAATTCATGGAAGGTTTTTTTCTCGCCGATAAATATCTTTTTTTTATAAACAATTTAAGGCCAAAATTTTTATCAAAAATCGTTTTTCTTTTTTGAGAAGCAGCCATTTTGTCAAAAAAAATTATTTTGCTTATTCCTTCGATTAATTACTAGATAATACATTACTTTGATGAAATCCGTTTGGTTTTTTCATTTTAGATGATCCAGTCCAGAGATATCGTTGTCACCGCAAGATGCCTTTTTTGAGAGGAGCTCCTGGAGATCAGCTATAGCAGCTTTCAAAATTATTATTTTACAAATACAAAAATGTTAAAATACAGTTAAAAATAACCATAATATGTGTTCAAATTTTCATATTTATAAATTTAAAAGTCTTCTCAGAAAAAATCTTGAAAAGTCCTTTTTTTGGGCCTCCTGACTGTATATAACCCCTTAAAGTACTTAATACTAGCTTACCCTTTGCATGCGTAGGTTTTTAGTCATATTTTATCAATTTGTGTATTTAACTTAAATTATAGATATATGTCTTCGTGGACTTTTTTATAGAACTTTTTAAGTTCTATAACTTCTCTATAGAAAGTATTTAAATATCTCTTACCGTAAAGGTAGTGTTCATAAAAAAACGCATGGCTTAACCATTATTTCGTCGACTTTAGTTGTAAAATAGGTCACCACGAAAAGCCCTTTATTGTAACGGGATAGTATATAGTCTATGTCCACCCTGAAAATCCATTCTAATTATTGGTGAAGGAATTTTTGAAATCGGATGAGTAGTTTTGGAGATTTTAACTTTACCTCTTTATATGAATGGTTGCATTAAAATAGGCACTAAGTACCAAAATTTAATTTTTCAAACTAAGTATGCAGCTTGGTTCTATATGACATCGCCACTAACCCCAGAAATGCCTTATGTCCCTGCAATGTTGCATTTAGCCGTTATGCTCGTTTGAATATCGCAACTTCGCCAAGTACCACGGCGCATTATTTTAAAAACGGTCCGTTAACTTCAGATTGTATGAAAATGGCTGACCAAGTAGGGTGCGCGTCATTTGAGCTCCCCATACAAACAACAAGGAAAAAGTGTTGTAAAGAATATAATACAAATAAAAGAAGAAAAATACAAGGCCTGGAATATACATCGATAACTCAGAATATCATTCCAGCAAAAAATCCACCAGTAAATGAGGTATGATTTATTTTGTGTTTTGAAATTAACATTCATCCCGGTATTTTGTTACGGACCAGGGATACTGTTTGAATATGCTCGGGGTACTTACCTAATGTTAAACTACAGAGACGTTGGATTTAGTAGTGCCTTTCATAGGAAAGAGTGCTGGGTACTTGGGAGTTGTTTGAAATGCATATTTCGCAACTTAATTACAGGAAACACAGAAAACTTTTTCTTCTAGCTTTTATGTAGAAAAGACAGGTAAGATGTATAGTACAGATTTTTTTTTTTAAATCTCATAAAAACTTATATATGACATTTTTAATCACTATGTCTTGTTTTCCTCAGCTTGTCGGTCATGGAATGCATAATTAAATACCCTAGTAAGCAAAACGAGTGATGAATCTGTTGGTAGTATTCCAAATGTGGATACACTGGAGAATGATTTGTATACCGTGGACCGATATGGTCGGCAACACGGAGGTGCTAGTAGAGAAGTCAAACGTTAAAGTGAAGAATGTCCTTTATTTGGGTCACACGCTACGCGGGGATAAATATGGCCTCCTCCGACTGATACTCGAGGGCAAGAAGTAAGGAAGGCGGAGAGTTGGTAGGAGGCAAATGTCCTGGCTGCGTAGGACGTAGAGACTTTTGCACAAGTTATCGCCAATGTATATATATATATATATATATATATATATGCAGCTGACTATACATACAAAATAAGCATTGGCTGTCGGAAGTGTGCTTCTTCACTGTGATGGCACTTGCTGGATATTCATTTGTTTATAAATGAAAACTGTTCTTCATCGCGCCCGCTCATTGGTTATATGAAAATGCGCGCTTCCCTGGCGTCTACTTTCCTGTTACGCATTTCTGTCCATTTTCACGAAATCACTGCCACAGATTGCAGGAGAGCGAGAAGAAAGATGTTACACATCAAAAATGTACATCGCACTTTCCGGGAACGTATTCCCGATGTAAAACTAAAAGTTTAAAATTTTTGATACTCCTTATTTCTGTAGGAAGGTCAATGATATATTAATTGTAATTGTAATTAAATAACAAAAACATAACGACGCGCTGATGACCCCTATTGACAAATTGTCAGATAATACTGCATGCTGGAATTAGCTCAAAGATAATGGATGACGAATGTTCAGGGAAGTAATGAACCTAGTTGAGCTGTAGGTGGGTGAGGGGGATAGTGTCTTGATAACAATTAACTTGCTATCTTGCAGGGTTGAGATGATTTAAATCACTTGATTTATGCATACATGTAATACTCCTATAATAATAATAATAATAATATTGGATTATTTATATAGCGCTATTTTAGTGAAAATTTACACAAAAAAAACCCTTACATACTAAAATCATAGAATAACAAAATGAAAAATAAAATGAAAAAGAAAAAAGAAAGAAAAATAGCTCAAAACATAAAATAGTAAAAGAAAACAATGAATATTAAAAACGTTCTGGGAAAGATTTTGTAAACAAGTGGGTTTTAAGTCTTTTCTTAAATAAAGTCTCTGAATCCGTGTTTCTTATCAGGGAGGGCAAAGAGTTCCACGCTTTGGGGCCCGCCACCGCAAATGCCCGTTCGCTGAACCTAGTTTTCTGGAACCGACTTGCCGGTTCCAAAACCCTTCCCACCGCTGAAGTAGACGCTGGCCTGAGAGTTTGACGTCTCCCATTTATGTTGTCTGGAATACAGAGCTCCTGAAGGTACAGAGGCGCCATGTTATGAGTTGCCTTGTACATGAACCAACACAGCAACGCAACCTATATTGCTAATGCCCATGAGGGGAGGTGTCACGGACTAAGCGGGGCAGAAAATTCTACTTTTATCTCGTTGCTGACACTTGACCTGTTGTGCGCAAGCGTCGTGATTCTCATATAATGTCAAATGTCAAAGCTTTTTCACAGCTCTCGTTTTACACAGACGATAGTTTTGCTCTGTTTTGTGGATTTGAGGCTAATTTATTTTGAAAAATGGCTGATCGTTATAGTGGTTAGAGTTTCAAGGAGTTCCACCTATGAATTGTGGTGTAAGAATGACAGAATAGCTGGGAAAAAAGTAGACAATAGAAAGGTAAGCTGTGCGTAACCAAGTATTTAATAGAAAAATCTAGTATTTGATACAAAAAATAATTAAAATCAGTTTGTTAATTTGTAATAAACAAATCAATAAAAATACTGACACTGACAGATATCACGCACGTGGCACGTTCAGCCAGTCAGTGCGCTCAATTCATGGATATGTGCATAAAGCCATGTATTCACTAGGGGACAAATTGTCCCTCAACAGCACGCACGGCATAGAGTCTATGTGACGTTGCAACGTTGTGCAATGTTCCGCGACGTCGCGCACAACATTGCTCGGCATTTCCACGTGCCGTGGCAACGTTGCCATGCGCACGGTACCCGAGCGAGCTCACTGCGACATTACGCGGAGCGTCAGTACCACGTGGTATGTTTACAAGTGAATACGCATGCGCTGTATCTGTCAGGATGACAATGTGTGGAAACGAAATTGTTCTTGAACTCATCGAGCTGTATCGATCGAAGATCGCGTAGAATGTCCGTCCTTCTTTCTCTTTGCAGTAAATAATTTCGCATTCTCCTCTTTTATCTCCTCTTACGTTTCGATAAACTCATTAACATAAACAGATACGCAGCTGTCATCATAACCTCATAGGGCGACATTTCCGCGACGTGTGGAAAAAAATAATTATTTGAAAAAAGGACCTTGTTTTTAATAATATTCAATTACTACAGTAAAACCTCGTTAATTTGAAATTGCAACCCAAAAAAACATTTCGAATTGCGCGGAACCCCGTTTTCGCCAAATGAGATACCGCAGCTGTCATCATAACCTCATCGGGTGACATTTCCGCGACAAGATATGCGAGTCCCGGTGTGTACATGTCAATTGACCGCGTCATTGTCCCCGAAACATGAACGTAGATGTTGATGCGACATGCCGAGCGGAATGTTTCGCGATTTGTCCCCTAGTGAATACATGGCTTAAGACTCGAAGCGACACCGGTGTGAGTGAGACAAACATGTATTTCTGCACTGTAGTGATTTTGCCTATTTCCAGACCCTATTAGCAATATAGGAGTATTACATATATGGATTTATGATTATTAACCCATTAATAATAATTATTTTTTTTGTCTGTGGGTTATAGCTAGTATGCAAATGATAATTATTTTAATGTGTTCTATGGGTTAACGCTATCGACAAGAAAATGGATGTTATATAGGAGTGAGTATCTGGAAGAATATCAGCGTCAATGTTAGAGTCAGCACAATACATATTATTCTTGTTATGGGAGAAAAATAACCGACATTATTAGGATACTGATTATTCTAAAGAACTCTGGGTTTCTTATACGGGGTTTAGAATGCAAATTTATGCCAGATAGAGAAAGAGAATCAATAGCTCCACTGAGAATCTTTTTTAACCTTGTTTTAGTTAAAATACAGAGCCAAAGTTTATTTTAATTTTGGCTCTATATTTTAATTATAAAACAAGTTACGGTTACAGTTTACAAAACGCCAATTGGCGCGTGCGGAGATTCTCGCAACCAGAGCACTCCGCCGACTGGCGCTGCCGGCAGTGAACCTGTCGGTACAACAGTGTGATAGTTCATCCGGCTTAATTGAACAAATCCTTCTGAGAGTAAGAGCCTGTTGTTTGATCAGAAGTTAGAGTAAGAGTTAAGCAAAAAGCATAGATTTTTACGAAAACGGGTGTTTTGATTGGTGGAGAATGCAAAAATCTATGCTTTTTTCTTTTCTCTTACTTTTGATCAAATAGGCCCTAAGTATCTAAGGTGTAGTTGAGTGTCATGATTTCAAAATAAAACGGAATTGACCGCGAAAGTAAGTATTAAAATTATTATTAAATGTTAAAGTTACCGTAATTCCATCATACATTTTGACATTTGATATAGACAAGAATAGTTGACGAGAATTTAATTTATAGATAACACATAATAATTTAAATCTTTGAAATATTTATTATTTATCACATATTCTTTATCATTGTTTTTTTATTTTTTTTATTTACCAGCTTCGAGGAAACTTTACTGGTCATACTCAGCGAATATTTTTTTAAAATTGTACTGTATGTTTCCCAAATAAAATAAAATAAAATAATATTCACACGAATTATACACAATAGAAACAATATCTGTGCTATTCTGAAAACAGCGATATTGGGATGTCAGATCTTTATCCCAACACGTAATAGACGAAAATAAAAAACAATAATAAACGGGACGTAGGTATAACATCGATGGTGTGGTCAGAGGGAGAAACAAGGACATGACGGTTATGCGTCAAATGTCAAATATATATAGAGTCCAACAATATTTCTCTTTTCTATGGTCCAACGTGACAATGACAATTTTGCCATAATTATACATCAAAACTCTGTGCGAGAAGAAATTGATAAGTGCATATGAAATAATCTTTTTTCTATAAGCTTTAAATACCGCATTAGTACTTATTTCATGCAATTTTAGTCAAAACATGAAAATTGTGAGATTACGTTCGCGGGCTGTCAGACCAGACTGAAGAAATCGGAAATCGCAAATAAAGGTTTTTACTTTGAGAGAAATAAGTTGAAATATACAAATTTTCTTATTTAAGTTCGACAAACACCGAATACTAATGTATACCTATGTCTCGTTTGTTTTTATTTTAATTTTCGTCTATTAAGTACTGGGATAAAGATCCGGGAATAATCCAAGAATATGGTCCCGTTGTTCATACAATGAAAATAAGTATTTCACTATATAATTTAATGTCCTATTAATTTAATCTAACTAAAATAATCGTAATCTAAATTAAACAAACCAAACCTAATAACCTAACCAAACCAAACCTAATAACCTAACCAAACCAAACCTAATAACCTAACCTAACCTCATATATTGCCTATGAAATGTCAAAATATACAGTGCATTTTTCGAAACTTTAAAGTGTAATATCTTATTTAATACTTACTTTTTAAACGTAAATTATTTTTCATTCTGTTATTGGTACATTTAATAATATTGTGAAATAATCATTTTCGTTGTATACGCAATGGGACCATTATCTTGGATTTAGCCAAGATCCGACATCCCAATATTGCTATTTTCAGAATAGCACAGATTGAATACTGAATGTAGGACTGTACTATTTTTGTGGCGTAATATATTTTTCTAAGTGTCAAACTGTATGGTTAAATTTTGGGAACTTTAAAGTTTAATATCTTCTTTTATACTTACTTGCGCGGTCAATTCTTTTTTTATTATTTATTAATTATTTTATTTTTAAATCAGAACATCAACTATACCATGGATACTTACTTTCAGAAGGATAGGGTATGGTTACCGTATTGTTGACCTAAAAAATATATGTGCATTAAAATAAAATGAAATTATGAAAACATCGTAACATAGATTGTCGACTCGGATAAACGATTAGTACGCCAAATAAACAAAATTCAATATTGTGATCATGACGCGGAAGTAACGATCTTTAAATTAATTAAATTATCAAAAGTAGCCGCCGGTCACAGGCGCTAGATGACCGCTCGACCGTGGACGATTAAAAGTGTCAAATTACTATTAAAAATCACAGATTACGCCGTTGCAAATCTTGCTCACCTTGCGATCCCAACACGACGATTTTCGCCTCTAGAACCTTCATGGCGGCTGTGATTTAACATTAAATCAGCTCTCACTGTCACCGCGATTTAAAACGACGTCAAAAGGCGCGGAAACCGTCGATAACTAGACTAGAAATTACTGAAACCGGCCGACTAAATTCGACAAGACATACCTGGCGGGACAATGCCAAATGTCAAAATGACTTGTTTACGTTTTATCTAGGGATGGGCGTTGAATGGACGGACTAGTTGAAATCAGCCGTTGACGTTGCATCGACGCGTCGACCGTTTACGTTTATCGCATGGACTAGTTGAATTCGTAGACGGTGGACAGCGGACGCCGTGGTCGGTGGACGATTCGAGATTAACGCAATGCAAAGCAACGAGCGAGAGCAAGACAAAACGTCTTCGTTTATTTCTCTCGCTGTCGACTTATAGATGCTATAGACGTCATAGACGGCTAGACGGGTAATTTCATTTCAACTCTAAAGTACACTACCATAGAGTGCAGATCTGTGTACACGAACTATGACTAGAGATTTGAAATTTGAATACATGCGTAGCGCGAGATAGGCTTAATAAGCTATTATCTATTATTTTTTACTTGATTTTTTGTGATGTCACGTGCGACGATTCGGTGAATTCCCAATTTTACGCCGTATAAAATAAAACAATTCTGTTTAATTATTTTATTTTTTATTGAACTATTATTAATTAATAGGCCGGCTAGATATTTTTCTAAAATCAATATTTTATTCGATCGATCTCGACTTCTTATATATTTACCTGAAAAGGGATGCTAAAATTTAATTATTGTGTTATTTCCTTACTTTTCAACTTTAGCATATAAATGATAAACAAACTTGTAGGGAATAAAAATTTCTATACCTAACTATGGTCCTTATTCAGGAGTCCAACATTAATTATTGTATATGTAATATAATCTTGAATTTAGGTTTAATTAATTTTTATTATAAATTCCCTATTTTCAACTTTGTAGATAAAAAAATTAATCTATTATAATTTTGTTTACACCACTTTTTATTGGTTTTTTACATGTTTCGGGAACAATGTTCCTTTTCTCAAATTGAGCCTTAAACTAAAGTTGACAAATAATACAGGTATATTTATTTATTAATAATGTCACCACAAAGTGAAAGTCTGACTTTGAAAGATGTATTCTTCAATAAATTTCTAGATAACATCTCAAATGTAAAGTATTTTTAAGTTATGTATTTATTTATAAATTTATAGATAATAAATAAATGTAAAGGTTTTTATCATTTTATATAACTTGTATTGAAACGAATGAATTTTTCGTAATCGATTTGAGTTAAGTGTAGTGATAGTCCAACGTTTTACAAAAAATAATACTCATAATCAAGGCAGGAATATAGTCCTGCAAGGTTATTATTGTTTTTCCAAATAACCCTGTACACATGTAATAATATGTATCTAATATATTTTTTTATACACACATTGCTTTGTACTTTATATTTTTAATTTTTATACTCATATTTTAATGCTTATACCCGATACTTTCACTGCTTATATATGTAGTTTATATTTATATTTTACTGCTTACACCTGATATTGTTGTGTATACCTACTTCTTTCTTTATTATATATAGAAAGAAGTATATAAAACATATGTAAAAGCCTATAATGTGCGTAAACAAATAAATAATAAAATATTTATTTTTACATATAAGCACAAGTAGCGGTTTTACTTTCCCCGAAACTATATTCCTTCGAACTTCTTTAAATTTTAAAAATTAACGTAATAAAAATAACCAACGGTTGTGCCATCGAGCAGCGTCGCGTCAAACCGTAGACAGTTGACTATCGTCCCGATGTTTAGATAAACGTCCGCGACGTCCGCGTAACGAAGTTGACGCTTCAACTAGTTGACGACTTCAACTA
>JADDOH010001224.1:0-115416 GCA_016648135.1 Agrypnia vestita
GACTCTCCATTTTGCTACTAGCTACAAGAAACCCTGTACATTTATAGTCAAACTCACCGGTACTGTTTAATTTTCATTGCTTGGGATGATTCACCTCTGGATGTATTTTGCACACAGAGAAAACGATGTAACCGATACATACCAACCTTTACTGATAAATTTCTGAGACTAGAGTTCAATCTCACCCTTAGGGCCGGTTGTTTCAAGTTGGATTAAATTGTTTAAAGCATAGATTTTTGCATTCTTCACCAATGAAACAATCTGTTTCCGTACAAAATTTTATTTTAATCCAACTTGAAAACAAAACGTAGGAAGGGGAATTTTTGGCATTTGCGTGGGGCATCCCTTTTTTGCCGATATCTAGGACAGGCAACTCGGTGGTTGGGAGGGGGCTGGGACTTTTGCATTGCGTGTTTGTTAGTAGTGTTGCCTTGGGCATACACCCTACGAGAAATGTGCGATGCGGAAGATACTATAAGACACATCAGATACAGTGAAAAGAACACATCGTCGAAAAGATCAGACAATGGTTGTTGTGTAACCGGTTGTGTTGTGTAACACAATCTCAAATAATGGTTGTTGTGTAACCCGTCAATAAAATCACTGCTATTTTGCATTCCGCTCCAATGTGAGACCTAACATATGATGTAAAAAGTTATGTTTTCCATATTAAGTAATAATCTTCCGTATACTGAAGGGACAATAACTTTATCATTGAGGGATATCAATGAGGATATACAGGAAAATATATATTTTTAAATTTGATCTTGATTTAAATTTATTTTCACCCATAATTATTTAAAATAATTTATTTTTATGTTTCATGAATGTATTTTAAAATGTTTCTATTAGCCAAAACAAAAGTTTGACACATTCAGGTAGATCCTTTCGATACCCAGGTTTTCAATTTCAAATGTATATTAGTAGGCTTATATGAGTAACTTAAAAGTAACCAGATGGAAAGATAACCCATACATTTCTACAGATAAAAAAATATCATGTAAAAAAATTATAAATTATTTCCACTTATTATTATTATCATACAACTTTTTGTTGTATCATGAATCGGCAATTTTGCAAAATATGTACATATCAGTTAATTGTGAGTGCATTTATCTATTCTATTATATAATTGGCAGCATTTCGCACAAACAAAATATGTACAATGTAATTTCCAGATCTTTGCAGACTTTGCAGGCTTTAATGACTCCGATTCCGGCTTTAACTTTCTGTCTCCGATTCTAAGTGATTTTATGCAAAACGAAAAATAAAGAAAAAAAACTTTTAATGCACAATTCTCAGAAGCAACACTAATCAGTGCACCTGCACGCATGAATAAGAAAACTCCACATAATTTATGAAAAAAATGACCATCCATATAAATGCATCCTGTAAGCATACGCGTATGCTATTGATAATTCGCTCTTTCCCCAGACTTCCGGAGCAAATACATTTGTTACTTTATATAGTATCTATATCTATACCTATAAAACTCAATGTCTGTCTGTCTGTTCTCTATACAAATCCACACCATTTGTCCGATTCGATTCAAATTTTGCATACTTATGCTTTAGGACCCGGCGGGTAACATAGGCAACATTTTCCCCCTATTCTCATACCCCTTCCTCTCCCCCTCATATATTTTCGATGCAAATCTGTACTGTTTGACCGATCGGACTCAAAATTTGGAAACTTATTCTTTGGGACTCAGCGGATAACATAGGCGACATTTCCCCCCTATTCTCATACCCCTCCCCCTCCGCATGACATATTTTCGATGAAAATCTGTACCGTTTGACCGATCGGACTCAAAATTTGAAAACTTATTCTTTAAGACTCAGCGGGCAACATTTCCTCCCTATGCTCATACCCCTTCCTCTCCCCCTGACATATTTTCGATGCAAATCTGAACCGTTTGGCCGATGGGACTCAAAATTTGGAAACTTATTCTTTGGGACTCAGCGGATAACATAGGCGATATTTCCCCCCTATTCTCATACCCCTTCCCATCCTCCTGACATATTTTTGATGCAAATCTGTACTGTTTGACCGATCGGACTCAAAATTTGGATACTTATTCTTTAGGACTAGCGGATGACATAGGCAACACTTCCCCCCTATTCTCATACCTCTTCCCCTCCCCCACACATTTTTTCGATGCAAATCTGTACCGTTTGACCGATCGGACTCAAAATTTGGAAACTTATTCTTTAGGACTCGGCGGGTAACATAGGCTACATTCCCTTCTCCTCCTTTGCCCCTTCCCCTCCTTCTGATATATTTTCGATGCAAATCTATACCGTTCGACCGATCGGACTCAAAATTTGGAAACATATACTTTAGGACTCAGCAGGTAACATAGGCTATATTTCCTCCCTCCCCTTATACCTTTTCTCCTCCCCCTGATATATTTTCGATGCAAATCTATACCGCTCGAATCAAACCTTTGTTTCCCCCCACAAATTAATTTTCAACTTAATCCTTAACCCGTGCAACGCCGGGTACGAACAGCTAGTCTAAATATATAAATTATTATTGATTAATTAAAAGACATGATTTTTTAAAAAGAAATCGGAGTCGGTCGATTTCTGACGACTGCTTAGGGCCGGTTGTTTGATCAGTAGTTAGAGTAATAGTTAAACAAAAAGTATAGATTTTTAGAGAAATAGGTGTTTTGATTGGTAGAAAACTAAAAAATCTATGCTTTTTTCTTAACTATTATATTCTTATGTATATTTTATTACTCTTGATCAAATAACCGGCCCTTAAAATACCATAAAACAACACCTGGGTAATTTACAAATATCCTAATTGCATTATTTATCATTTTTAGGTATATTTCAATAGAAATACCACCTATTATCGAGGGTATCTTAAGATAACATCTAGAAAATTTCAATACACCACTTTTGAATATAATGTAAAAATCAATTCCTCCTACATATCTCCAAAACTTTCAAATAAAATTATAAAGATATGAATCAATTTTGTGGACATAATAATTTAATATATACACAACTTGAGACTAATTTGTTTTACTAGATAACAAAATACCTTACACGGATCAGTAGCTGGTGATGTATTTAGAATATATGAACATAACACAATGTGGGGTCACTAAGTAATTAGCGCATTAGCAGAATGGTTATTGGATGACATTTTAATTGACATAGTAGTAGCAAGTACATACACAGTTTGATCTGATTATTAATTAAAAAATTTATATCTACACTGTACTTAATTATATTCCTTCTGCATTTTAAATTTGTTTCTTTTAATGATAACGATAACAAATCCCAAAATATACAATCCCGTTTACGTAAACAATAATAATTTAAAACTTATGTAGCTACCATCATGAAAACAGATCTATCAGCCTATAATCGGGTCTATTTTTGTTGGTTTGCGGTATCCCTTGTATCATGTTTTGATCCCTATTATATAAAATTGTACACTTCGTCAATTTCGACGTGATGAATATTATATAAAATAAATACTGTTAAGTATTTTAAAAGTTTGTTTCATACATATCTACTAGTTTCTTCATCCAAAGTGTCCAAATATTCAATTATAGCCTATATTTCCGGTATAATGATAGAAATATTGACATTTAACACATGCTTTGACATTTCTCATAGAAAATTTGCACATACATGAATGAGTATTTCCCATCTATTTTATAGTATGTTAATATAACAATGTTGTTATCCCGAGACTAGGAGATTAATGCCATTTGTACAATGAAACTGATCTGCTTTTAAATAATAAAAATAATTTTTAAAATTTTTGTATTTTCATTTTAATAATTCTGACAGATTTCCACAGACATTATGTAAGATAAAACATTGCAGTAGAATTAAACTATGACAACTTGTACCAAGATTATTCCAACTGCGTAAGATAACAAAACTCCCAGAACACTGAGGTTAAACAGGTCATGTATCGGTGTTGTATTAATGATATGAAATATGCATTAATTAAATATGGAAATCCTGAAAAATATAGCCACATTTAAAGGTACAACTCAATGTTTATACATCAACAACTTTTCCGCACTTTTTATCAAGCTTTTAAAACATTCCACGGTTGAAGCAAAAATGAGGAAAGGAAAGAGAAAAATAACAATTTAGGTTTGGTCATGAGTCTGATCATTTTGCATCCAGTCCACTATATTTTATCCTTAGATCTAACACTGATTATTTAAATTCCTAAATTCCATTTGTGAAATCCCTCGGTGAAATGATCAATGAAAGAAATTAACTCTTTTGAAATGGGTATTGGTTATTAAATATTAGTATTTGATGCAATCATTTTAGGGTTAAACATTTATAAACATAAATTAAAACCAGCAGAAAGCAACGCTACTTTTGTGAGGCCACAGCCAATATTTCCGTAAAACCTATTCTTCAGCTTGGAAAACATAATTTATATTATAGGTACATATAAAAGAAATGGTTACTACCACCACATATTGTAGGCCAGTCTGATAAAATTATTACCATTACACAATGAACAATAGATGTATTTTAACTTAATTGAAATACAATCGATAACACGGAATATAGAAAAACACAACCAAGTAGGTATAACATTTCTCACTGGGTTTACTCACTATATGTATATATATAGGACAGAGAAAGGAGTGGTTGTTCCATAATCAAACAGCCTCAAAAAATAATCACCCAGCGAATATTCTAAATTGTTCTACTTTAATCACATAATCTTATTCTTTATATAATTTTTATATTTTATATATTATTTGAGACAAATAAGTATGTTAGACTCAAGGTCTGTAATGTTAGATGGAGTTCGAGATAGCCGAACACTTAATCATTACACTAGCCAGGTGATAATAGAGTTGTAAACATGACCAAATAGATGTCTTGTTAAATATCAATGCCAACCTAAGATATATAATAATACTAATGAAATCTTCAAGGCCTAATGACAAGTGCACACAGATGAGCTTTGATATCTCAACTGGGAGATTTGGTGGTAAAGGTTAATAAGCGTCAATTAATCATTCTGCTCTTTGTATAAAATACAACAGACAATGAGTGACAACTCGCTCCGTGTTCAAATTTGAATAATTCATTATAATATGACTTTCAAAATATCAAAACAATTATCATATGTGCATATGTGTTACGTATGAAAACTTTTTGAAGAAAATATACAATTGATAAAGATTACTCTTTTAAACTATAATTAAAGAGATTATCTTTTAAACTATAATTAAAGAGAGAGTAGGCAATCCAAAACCTGTTTGATAGAATTCAAATAAAAACTTTTTTTTTATTTAAATTTTCTGGGATATTCTGCTATGTTTGTTATCCTTACTTGACGTGTGCTTGTAGTCCAGAAAGGTCGTAAAAACATGGCAGAATATCCCAGTAACGGAATAATCCAAGATGATGGTCCCGTTGTTCATACAATGAAAATAAGTATTTCTCTATATAATTTAACGTCCTGTTAATTTAATCTAAGTAAAATAATCGTAATCTAAATTAAACAAACCAAACCTAATAACCTAACCTCATATATTGCCTATAAAATGTCAAAATATGCAGTGCATTTTTCGGAACTTTAAAGTGTAATATCTTATCTAATACTTACTATTTAAACGTAAATTATCTTTCATTTTGTTATTAGCACATTCAATAATATAGTGAAATACTCATTTTCGTTGTATATGCAATGGGACCATTATCTTGGATTTAGCCAAACCGAAGAACATTTTTAAAAAACACATTTTCATTTATATATATATAAATATTTAACATATGAATTAGTGTTTACTTTAAAAAGTTTTATATAATATAAATTATATATAATGTACAAACCATTTAAATTGTTTAAATTGTGTTGAACATGATCAAAGGATCTTGTTGAACAATGTACCCTGACTTTGTATATTGTCGATGTACATTGATTTTTGTTCTATAAAATTATTAATATTTTTATCATAACATTAGAGAATTTGCTACTAAAGATTGACATCAACTTTTTACCACACAAAATTTAATTCTTAGAATCTTCATGTCATAAAATATGCACAAAAAAGTGAAAGTATCATATTTTCTCGAGATATTTTCCTGAAAATGCTATAGTAAGTAATCATAAAATTGTAGCAAAGGCATTTGCGTACGTGTATTAACAAAAATAGATTTCTTAATTAAAAAGGAAAAGTATGACCTTCAAACATACATGTTTTCCGGAAATACTTGAAAATAAAGTAGTTATCTTTGAAAAAAAATGTATTTCAAGTTTTGGTTTACTTAT
Source organism: Agrypnia vestita (assembly GCA_016648135.1). Classification (NCBI taxonomy): domain Eukaryota; kingdom Metazoa; phylum Arthropoda; class Insecta; order Trichoptera; family Phryganeidae; genus Agrypnia; species Agrypnia vestita. The sequence continues at coordinate 6,283 of JADDOH010001224.1, forward strand.
ATAGAGCTTAAATATTCGTAATTCATGTAATTATAGGGCAGCCACGACAAACTTAACAAGAAAACTATTTTGACATTCTTTAAAAATTTGATATAAATTAAAACATACCCCGCCAGTCCTCCAAACAGGAATTTGATTCCATTGGGGATGTGTTTTTCAGGGGCCGGTACAGCTGTCATTTTTAAATTATTTTAATCACCCGCGTAACATTCAACCCGACCGCCCCCGACGAATTTATCCAAAAATTTGTTAATTTATGTGCGGCCAGCGGCCGTCGTTTTCGAATTTTCGATTAAGCAGTGTGGTCGTACCATAATAATATCGGTTATAGAACTAGAATAACACGGGGCATATTCGCACAGTTTTTCTCAGGTTATTTTTAGAATAAAAAAATGTAATAAATATTACTTAACTAACTTAAGTACATTTCTTTCTATATGTACAGAAAAGCCATTAAACATTTATGAGGTTGCAAATAATTATATTGAACGATTAAGTTAGATTATTTTCATATAATGGGACGAGTCGGGGATAGTTGTTTTATTTTAGAATAAAAATGTGTAAATTGTATTATTTAATTATGTACGCACAAATAAGACATCAATAAAGCGCCAATGAGGAACCAATACAAAATTTATTTGGACGTTTGTCATTATAATCGATATGAGTGACTTTATTATCAATTAAAATTTAAACTTTCAGTTGAGCGGATAATAAACATTTAAAATAATATCCAATAGTGCAATAACTATTTCGTAATTTTTATAATTTATTTCCTAAAATATTAAAAAATACTAATTATAATAAACAATCAGTAATTTTTATTCTCTTTTTAGGTTAGGTTTTTTTATTTCTATGTAGACTTTAGAGATTATGTAGAAATAAACGTGGAATTATTAGATGAATCTTTTTAGTGAATCGGAAATTTATCGACCTTCGTTATGACATTCAAAGTAACTTTTCAGTTCCTCAATCTTTTAATTATGGTAAAAATAATATTTGGCACTAGGCCAAATTAAGTGAGAGTCTCTTATTATGTATTATGCTGTGGAGACGGGTCATTCATGAACGAATCGTTCGCTTTGAATTTGGGTCTCTTTGGTGGAATGGTACAAGCGCAAACTTCCCCCCACTATGCTGTAAAATTTCAAGATGTTTGCCGGCTACTGTATAGCCCGTCCAACTTATCTGGAGAATAAAGGAGGGCGTCCCAATCGTTGTGGTGCTGCCCATAGTCTAAAAATTATCTTATTTTTAGGGAATTTTTTGTAAATTCGTTTTTTCTTAAACAAGTTACAGTTGCCGGCAAAATTCTTGAAATTCTTTGGCGTAGTGGGGGAATGCGCAGAAGACAAAATTTGGGTCTCGTTGGTGGAATGGTACATGCGCAAACTTTTCCCCACTACGCCGTAAAATTTCAAGATGTTTGCCGGCTACTGTACTAAGCAGTATACGAAACAATAAAAAACAAAAAATGTAAACTAACGTACAAATAAATTTATCAAAATATACATTCGCAAAATACGCAACGTCACAAAATGGGGTTTATTCAAAATCAAAGATAAATACAATTTAAAAAAAAAAAACAAACAATAATAATTCTTTTAGGCCGGTGCTACATTACGAAGATCTTCCGCCGCGTATTTTCCGTTGCGCCAGTCGGCAAAGCAAATAGATCGTCCGATCATCCGCGTAGTGTGTTTAATAGGCGCATATTGTATGGAAAGAAATGTAGCGATGTTCCGCGATAGAAAAGACGCGGCGGAAGATCCGCGCAGTGTGGCGTCGGTTTTATTCGGTGTTTCATACCTAATGATCATGACCTCCATGTTTAACTAAGTAACACCTAAGGATATCAATCGGTTTAGGCCCGTTGTATCAACTTGGTTTATAGTAATCTTTCGTTTAAAGCATAGATATTTTGCGTTTTCCACCGATCAAACAACTCGCTCTCGTTTCATCTAGATATATGACTGGCCTATTCGTACAAGAATTTTGCTCTCATGGCACATATATCATTGCGTTCTATAAGCACCTTACGGTTACTTTTAGTCTTCCGAAAACGAAAACCTAGCTTATGCAGTAGGTAATTTACGCAATGTCTCATGACATCTTTGAAAATTTATGTCTTCTTTCAATATCTTTTACAGTTTACTTTATGTAGGTAACTCTTTCTTAAAATTATAAAAATCGTGTCCCTTTCGCCTAAGGACTCCCAAATCAAAGTTATCAATATCAATTTTTCCACTTATCCTTGTTTTTTTTTTCCGGGTATAGATACTTTAATGCCCATTTCCACGGCCGCTTTACCTTCTTTAACTATTTTGTGAATTGCCGATTCAGAAATACCTGAAGAAATTGTATAATAGTAAAATAAAAATGGGAAAGTCATTATAACTGCATGGCAGCACTAACTTGAAGCGGCGGCAATACGATGGCAATACGTCAATGAACAAAATCAAACGGTATAATTGGGGCTTTTAGACGTTGTCCTCTTCAAAAAACATGTGCATTTTGAAGATTATTTCCCGAACACCGCTTTAAATGGTTTTTGGCATGGTGACAATCTAAAATTTTCATAAAAAACTATCGAAACAGTCGTGAACCCCTCTGTAAACAAAGTCTGTCAAAGGTCTGTCAGCTGTAGATAATCCAATATGGCGTCTTTAGTTCCAAATTTGGCCATTCTTCAGATAAGTTAGACGGACTATACATTTTAGTTTTCTGAACTACCGTCCATTAGTTCAAAGTTGTACATTTTTTTTGTTATATCACTAATAATGAATGATGAACTTCATCGTTCACCAAATCCCGTTCAGTAAATCTCAAATCTCAATCCCACCGCCCTTAGCGAAAAATTTTGGCAGGCAATTGAAGGATTGAAAACATAGACGTACTATAAATATATACTAGTCACTAAAAATAAATCTGAGACATCTAGTTTCTGCTGTTTTCTATTGCGTACTAAATGTATCAGTCAGAAATAGATAGAAATTATTTTCGTAACCACGTATAAGAAAGGGCAATAAAACATAATAACAACGAATGCATATGAAGTTAGTAGCGAATTGCGGTATTTATTCTATGGTATTTTCTCATTCTTTCTTATAGCGTAGCATACATGTAAAAGAGATACAAATATAAACAGGGTTGTGTATTGTATTAATATTTTATATATGTATATATATCGCGCGGACATTTATACATTTTGGACACCCCTAGACCAACTCCCGCAATGTGCGTCTACGTTTACAATAATTCGTGTTGTCGTTCTGTGTAGCAGATATTTTGGTTTGTAACTAGTCTATATTTATAGTATGTCTATGATTGAAAATCAATAATTCAAGTGGAACGGTTGAGCGATTGAACGATTCAAAGTGAACAGTTCACTTGAACGAACGACTCGATGAACGACAATTCAGGCAACTAAACGAAACTTCCCATCTCTATTATACTGAACTCGTGGATTACATTTGTGTAGGAGTTTTCTGCTACTGATTTTTTATCTAAATAAATACGTAATGTATTTTTCTTTCGTTATTTGCAGATGTTAAAACGTCACATGATGATGTACCTGGCCAAGAATTATGTGACGCAATCAGTCTCCTATATACAGTTGACTATTTCATGGCCACGTGAAAGTGATTATTATCTGGGCATAATTGTATTATTGTATGTGTGATTCCAAAACATTAAAAATGACATATTTTAGGATTCATCCTTTTCTTAGGTACTGCATTGTATTATTTACAGATTATCGCAAAATGTCATAGAGAATTCAGGAAGAAATATTATCAATCATTTTTATAACATGATGGATTTGACGTTAACATTATGGGACGCATCTTTTGTAACGGTATTCAGCTGGGCCGTCGCATTCCGCGTAATGTCTTCTCTTGATTCAAATTCAAATTTTTAATTTGGGGAATAGCCAAAAGTCACATGGAACCATTTCGAGAAAGTAGAAAGCGTAACCCTGACGCGGTTCACTGTCCACTGATATGCGGTCATCTTTTAAAAAGCAAAGCTTTCGTTTTGCACTTTTTTATACGTGAGACTCTCACTGAACGTCGCCGAAAGCCTGTTGGATTTCGCCTTGGACCACTTGAGTATTGCCAAGCTTTTGGCAAAATTTAATGTGATATCGCTGCTCTAGTCGTTAAAGTAAAAATTGACAATCCGAAGGGCAATAAAATTACAGTTCTCACTAATGCTTTCTGCGGGCGGGGAAAAAATTCACGCATGCATGCATGTATATTGCCATTTACAATACATCATAATTATCAAATACGAGTAGGTACAAATGTTAGAACATCAATGTGTATATTGATTACGTAGGTGTCTACATGTGTGGATATTTAAATATTGTTGGCCGAATTGTTTATTAATCCCCTATGCATATCAGATGTACCCTAATATTCGGCCCGATTCTGAAAATAACAATGTCTAGATCTTTAAGATCTTTATCCCAACACTTAATAGACGATAATAAAAATTAAAAATGTCCTGAGCAGATTTTGTAATTCTACGGCTCAAATGCACTGTATTAAAAGATGATATAAGAAAGATTGTTTCTTACAATCGTATTAATTTCTTCATCCACAGCGTCCAGATGAAATATCATGGCTAAACTTGTAATGACCGCGTTCGGCGTTACCGCGTATTCAAATCTTCCCACCTTGACATTTTTTGACAGATATGTCTGGATCTTTATCCCAACACTTAATAGACGATAATAAAAATTAAAAATAAACGAGACATAGCTTTACGTCGGTGTTTGTTTCTATGAGGGAGGGAGAAAGACGTAAATTGTTATCTATCAAATGTCAAGATGGGAAGATTTGAATACGCGGTAACGCCGAACTTGGTCATGACAAGTTTAGCCATGATATTTCATCTGGACGCTGTGGATGAAGAAATTAATACGATTGTAAGAAACAATCTTTCTTATATCATCTTCTAATACAGTGTATTTGAGCCGTAAAATTACAAAATCTGCTCTGGACATTTTTTATTTTCATTATCGTCTATTAAGTGTTGGGATAAAGATCTTAAAGATCCAGACATTGTTATTTTCAGAATACGGATGATTATAAGGCGTATTGAGCAGTATTGAGTATTGAGTACGGGTGGCCGGTGTGCCTAACGTTACGTCAAACAAACATTCTCTGTTCTCTTTTCAATGGTTGGGCACGAGGCGAAATCCAAAATTATTTTTATGTAATCTATACTAAAATATGACATGAAAGTTGTATGGACATAGCCAAAATGTAAGAATGGCCTCTGAGGTAAAAGTAAAGTTGCGTGTAAGACCATCTGTTCTTTAGAACTTAAACCAAAGACTGTTTCTCAAGGCCTCGGCACTCCATTTACTGAATATTTTTCCAACGCAACGCTAGATGTCGCTAGTTTTATTTAAACTTGCGTGCATCATGAACCATAGGAAAAGGAGAATATCGAAAGTACTGAAGTAGTGAATTTATGACACTCTGGCGCCACATTCAAATTATTCATTGTCCATCATCTATCAAATCCGTAAAAATCGGTGAGTGATTCGCGGAAATCATGAATCAATAGGGTTTTTTTTATTTTTTTTTTTATTTAATATTAAAACTACATTTAAATCATAATACATTTGTCTATTACAATCTACTTAGATACATTTTATTTTATTGCTTTGCCTCTCCAAAAATGAGACTTGCTCATGTGCTTGGTGAGGGGCTTACACTTTATTCGTTTATTTTGGATTTGGCTTATTTGTTCCTTAGCTATATGTTTTGTTATGCATTGTCAAATTGTATCGATCTAAAGTGTTGGTCTATTTTTTTCTTTATTTTATATATCATATTTATATATCACTAATACTTCCCAATTTATCCACCGGTCATAGGTACCTGAAAAGTATAAAAAGTCCGCATTTGACAATCTTTGCGGGAAAAGCTTTTTAAATATGGAATTTTTTCTTACGATGTAAATCATTAGGTATTTGTCAAGCTTATATAATTAGTATAATTAAAAACCTTACATTTCTCTTCATATTGTTAAACTTTAAAGCAATTTATTGGAAATATTCAAGTAATAATCTACATAAAATAAACAGCGATTCATCGTTGACTAAAAACCGATTCATCATTGACTAAAAACCTCTCGCTTGCCTAGAAAATTGTCACCTCTCTATACTAGACTTAATCTCTATAACAATTGATAACAATACACTAATTTTCGAAAGATTTAATCGATTAGAGTCAGGTTCGTATGATTTCTGTATTAAGTATTTTTTGTTGAACTACAACAGGCCATGGAGTCCGATTACTGTAGCGAAACACGTCACAAAAACACTTCAGACTTGGGTAATCACGTAGATGTATTTGTGATCTCACCGGGACTCGAACCCAGAACTCCCGTTATGAGAAGCCAGTGTCGTGCCCCCTGGACTATGGGGGCTGCCTGTGGTTATTATGACTGTGGGAGTTAGGTTAGGTTAGATTGGGTTCGTGTAATTTTTTATATGATGGTATTTAGTTTCATGTGACTTTTATATGACAGCGTGACAAGCTATCATTACTAGAGTCAGGTTCGTAATGTTTATAAATTAGTAGGTATTTAATAAATGCTGCATATACAAAACTACGGCAGCGGGTCATGGAGCGAAGGATTGAACGATTTAGGGCCGGTTGTATCAACTTGGTTTGTAGTAAGTAGTCGTTCGTCTAAAACAGCCATACTCAACCTGCGGCCCGCCAAGCTTTTATATGCGGCCCATGAACACACGTTTACTATCAGGAACGTGATTAAAAAAATCTGGTTTTGTAAGTTTGGAATCTTGCGCCAGCAAAAAGATAGACTCCTGTCCGATGATTTCTATGGTTTAAGAACTAATAGTTTATTTCAACTACAGATTGTAAGATTTGTGTTTGTCATGTAATTTTTAACCATTTTTACTCCCTTTCTTTTAACTCGTAGCGTCTGCTTGCCTGTCTGTCGAAAAAACTTTGCATTGATATTTAACCCTTTTCCCGTGATCCAATCGAGCTGAAACTTTGCAGGCATACTCGAGGCGACGATAAAAAAGATCTAACAAATTTTCGTTTAAAAAATTTAATAATTTTAGCTTTTTCGAATTTTTTTATTACTTCCTTTCGTAGCGTCGCCCGGCACTACGAAAGGGAGTAATAAAGAGTACTAAAGTATTTTTACTCCCTCAAGCTCAATGCGTGGGCTAAGCGCCAAACCTGTTTCAACTGGTAAATGAGAAAGGGAGTATATTAAAAACATGTTTTTTATGGGTTAGTTTTTTTAGTGGTCCTTGTATTCCACATTCATCCATTACTCTCACCAAATCTCGTATTCCAGTGTGTCGAATACTTTTTTGAAATCTATAAATATATCATTCATACTATTTTTATCATTCAAATAATTCACACAATATTGTGAGTATGTCCAAATCTTTATACAAACCGGTATTGTATTTGTGGTCTATGTAACTCTGAAAGTTTTTCATTTTATAATTTTGTCCCTCGTTACGTCTGTAATAATAAGGTGTTGGAATCTGTACTCATAAAATATGTTTACGTATGCCGACTAGCTATTGTTATTGACTAACTATTAATCTATTGCTTTTGTTAAGATGTACGTTAGTTTTGAGTTTTATTTTTTTCGTTATCGTATTTTGAGTGTACAGATCAGATGAAAATAAATTTCATATAGGGAAATAAGCTGTTGTTCATGTTTGAGCTGGTATTGGCTGGTATGCTGATAAGTGGTAAGTATTATTATCATTATTTTATAGTTAAAAAAAATATTTGTTGATTTAATCAAGTGGCAGCGCGCTTATCTCGAATAAAACGGATTTCAACCAATATTGTTTGTCTCTACATGAATTTTGTTTTCGTCATATCAGTATAATGCTGTGGCCCGCGTAACTTAGCAAACATATGGATGTGGCCCGAAGAAAAAAGTTTGAGTACCGCTGGCCCAAAGCATAGATTTTTGCATTTTCCACAATCAAACAAACTTTTTTCGTAAAAAAATATGCTTTAAACGAACTACTACTATAAACCAAATTGATACAAGGCCCTTGAAGCAGGGGCGTGCAGTGGGAACATCGAAGAATGACTTTTACGTAACCATACATATGTGGAACATAAAAGCAAAAGCAAAATATAAAAAAAAAAGTTATCGAGGATTACTAATTTATAATGTCCTAGATTCAAGATTTTATAGGAAACATAGCCTATAAATTTCTAGGAAACATGATTTTGAAAGGGATAAATACATAAAATCTAGAATTCAGTACAATTTAAACTAGTAATCCTCGGTTACTGCAGTCAAAATATTTTTTAATAACTTCTTTTTCAAAAACAGCAAAATAATTTAATAATTTAATTAAATTAAAATAATTTACGTCTTTTTACAAATAGTTATCCCTTAAATTTATTTTCATGTTAAGTAGGTACTTTATTATTATTCATTTTCCATATATATTTTTTTAAATATTTGATTGTCAATACTTTGATTTTTTTATTTAATTTTGTTAGTATACAATTGTATCTTGACGAAGGGGCCATGGGCTATGAAACATGTTGATATTTTTTAATACGAAAGTGGTGAAAACTAAGTTTATTTTTATTAATTATATTTTTTTATAGCTGCTGCTGCCTTTACTTTTATACCCCAAGCATGTTAAAAAAAAACTAAGTAAAACGTATCTATATTTCGTAATATTCCTATTACTATTATTATCACATTATTCATATTTTAATATATCGTAATACTATGTCAGATAAGTATTTAATTTGAATTTTTTGCAAAATGTATGTTTGCGTAAGAGTCAAGCTTCAACGTACTCACTGCACACATCTGCTTTAGAGTAGGTACCTAATCGAAGGGTGGAGTAGGAACCTATATAATTTTTTTTGTACATCATTTTCAAAAAAAATGTACCTACCTCAACCACAGAACGATGAATTTCTGTGACCTCAACCTATGAGCTCTGGCATCTTTAACTGGCGGACACTTTACTCAAGCACCGTTTGCTTGGTGCGATTTAATAATTATTGTATATTGTTTGAAAATGGGTGGTGTAGGAAAATTAGGGATGAAATAAAATTGGCACATTAAGTAATCGGCGTGTAACGTTTATTTTTCACTAAGACAAATTCGAAGATAATCGTATTTACAATCTATAATAATTATTAAAATCGGCTTCAATAATATTATTGCTAACAATGGCATACCTAGTAAAAATTATCAACAGATTCATTATACATATTTATTTATTGTACCTAATGCAAAAATTTTATTAACATTTTTTACTAAAATATTAATTAAATTATTGCATTAAATGGTTTCATTTACAAATTACAAAAAAAACGAAAAATCTTTATTTAAGGAAAAAATCGTAGAAAATATTCTGTATAAAATTATAAATAAATATGCAATTTGTGATTGAATCGGGCTTATTTATTGTGTTATTTCAGGCATTTTCAAGCTGTGTTACACAGTTTGAAGTGAATTATGCACACATTGATTTATTTATAACATTATAAAAATAAATATTGATTCAACAATAATAGGTACACAATAAAGTAAAAATTTACGATTTTTTTACAGTAAGTTAAACAACAACTTGAGCATATCTTTATTCGTTATAGTAATACTTGGATGCGTACGTATTTTAAATATTAACATAAGTAAAGCATCGCAAAAATACAATGCAATAAAAATCATATATTATACATTACAGCGAGAGCAAAATTTATTGTAAATAAACAGAGCACATTGGGATTTAAGAAAAAAGATCACCGAAACACTACTTATATAGATATATACAACAATAACGTACACAAATTTACAAAGCTATTTACATAATATTATAACTATTCGAATAGAGAGAGATCAAAAGTGAAGTAGTTACTATCAGTGGCGTAACTATACCAATACAACCAATGCGGTGCATTGGGGCCCACATTCGATAGGGCTTCAATTCGTTTAGTGTCGACACTTTTGTAAGTATTGATCACAGCAAGAAATAGGATTGCAAAATTTTAAAGATCATTTCTTAAGATTTTTACGAAGACACGTGAAAACATCGATAGTTATTAGATATATACCCCGCTAATGTGTCGGGTTTGGGCCTGAAGAAAATAAAAATCGCCGTGGAGCGAAACGAAGCAAGAGTTTTTTCATCTTATTTCATTGCGAATACATCATATGTGAATATTATAGAAGACAAGAAACCAATTTTTTTCTCATTTAATGGATAGAGCCGCGTAATACATGCTAATAGTTAAATCTTATATATAATACATACATGTTTAGGGGACCCTTTCATTTTACACTGGGGCCCAAATTATTTTAGATACGCCACTGGTTACTACAATCATCGTGCGATATCAAATGTTAGGAAATAATTGTAGGTTGACAATGATAATTTTGGCACTTATTACTGATGAGTTGTAGCTGAGATCGTAACGTGCTAAAATTTTTTTGAGGATATGACGCATTTTTAAAATTTTAAGGCAAATTGTTGCACTGAGCAAGTGATAAAACAATCTAGGAAAAGCAAGGCCGCAAATCTTTTCCCTGGTAAGTAGGCACATACCAATATAGATAATGCAACTTCGATAATAATAATAATAACTATCTATTATAAATTTAACAGCTCTAAATAGTAACTTTGGAACACTTCCGGTACCTCGGCCCTGCAACTACGCTTAAAGTTTTTGTTCTGGCTCCTATTTTGTCATCTTAGTGATTTTTATAAATAATAATTCGATGTCGTAATGTATTTGCGTCATTAGTCATTGTCATTACAATTCACCGATGATTGCATCGCTAATATGCGCTGCTTAAAGATTCACGTAAAAATAAATAAATTAGTAGTACGTTTGCGAGAGTTTTTTTTTGTAAATGACTAAAGTTTACATTTCTGTCTACACAACCCGATGAATCGGTTCTCTCATTTCAGAGATCCCGGATCACATCTGAGCGGATCAGATCTACTGTCGTCCCATTGAGGTCATAATTGATTACATGTTAGCCAATATTAACAAATAATGAGGAAATTCTTATATATAAAACCCCAATGTCTTTCTGTGTGTTACAAAATTGAAAATTGTAACACTAATTGTTCTTTTATATAATTGTGTATCTTTATCTTTGTCATTGAGATGAAGCGACGGTTGCTATACGTCACATAGCGGATACCATCGTGTACGGACAGCTATTCCATCGTGTACAGACAAATATGCATAAAATAGAGAAAATTTAGTGGAACCTCGGTTTCTGAACTTTATTCGTTCCACAGGACTGTTCGAAAACAGGATCAATTTTTTCCTTTAGGAGTAACGTAATAAATGAAAATGTAACTGCATATTACCGGTACTGAGAAAGCTGATGGTGTAAATGGAAGGTGAGAAGAGATAAAATTGTTTGGAAGGGAAGATATACCTCTTTCCATTTAAGAAAGACAATCGAATTAGTATGTGTAAGCCGTGCGTACGACGCTCATTGTTTCGTTGTATCGGTGTTTATACCCGTAAACTAGGGATGTTACGGTGATTCGACTCCCGATTCCGAAAGGTCGACTTCCGATTGACTTTGCACCTCCGGTTCCGATAAATTGAAATCGGAAGTTATAATCGGAGGTCGAAGCATAGCGGACGGAGATAAAACTGAGAATTTGCTTATTTTGGAGTTAGTTCATTTGATCTAATTTACTACTAGTACTGTTTAAGATTTAATTTAAGTATTGTTTTTTAAGCCAATATAAATGAAACTGATGAATAATAATGTTTGTAATTTTACTTTATAAGACCCGCCTTTAACACATTTCTCTTCTGCCTCCGCCTTCGATTCCGATTCCGGTTCCGTTTCCGAGAAACCAAATCTAAAAACCCTGATTCCGAATTCGGTTCCGATAAAGCGACCTCCGTAACATCCCTGCCGTAAACACCAACACAACGAAACAACGTGCGCCGTACGCACGGCGCATACTGATTCGATCGTCTTTCTTAAATGGAAGGAAGTCTACCGTAAATGAAATTAAATGAATAAATGAATCTGCATAAATACTTAAAGTGACTTTTTGGGATTATTTTTCTTTTCTGGACATTAAAAACATATCCACTAAGTTTTTTTTGCCTGCGATTTAAAAAGAAAATATGCAAAATGAGACAAGGCTTTGCATTGAAAATGCCGTTTGCTACAATTCAGTCAGGATGATTTTTTCTCCATTTCCCTCACATTTTTTCATAGATGTTCCAACATGCAGTTGTTCGAGAATCGAGGATCCATTTTACTCAAACAATAATATTTCCAATACAATTAGTCTTCTGTACACCGATTTATACAAATAAATTTCAATCTGCACCTACAAGGAATTTTGTAAACCACCAGGGGTCACTTGCGTCATTTCTTCAATCGTTCATTTTTAATACATAAAAAAATCAGTCTTGCTCTAGAGAAACCGAAAGGAATTTTCAAAATTGTAGTTAAGAATCGTTTTTAATTTAGTCGTAAATATTCATAAGAAATCGGTTATTTAAAAGAATTTGTGTTTCTCAGGTACATGTTAAATATAATGATCTAGTATTTAAAAGCTATCGCGTTTATTATTTATATTTTATAACACACAGCTAATAAATGTCGATGTAAAAGAGAGTTAATTACTTCGTTTAAATTTTTTGAACTACTATAGTAAATTGTAAAGTTATAGAGACTTATAATGAATGTATGTAAATAGTAATAAAGATTTTGAAGTTTTTGTATTTTTTCGTAATAGATAATTTGCACATAGCACCAAAATAAAAGAAGAAGTTGCGAAGCATGGAGATACAGAAAGTTCGTTAATATAACACTGTTTTCAAATAATATCTTACCTTTTTTTCTACTCCCAAACAAATTAAGCACGGGAGGTGTCCTTTGGTGGAGATGTGTAGGGGACATTCCTGCTTATGTGTAAATGTTTCCCGCCCGCAGAAAGCGGTAGTGCCCGTCGGATTGTCAAACAATTGTCGTGAAATGACAGAACGACTGGAGTAGTTTAAAATTTGCCAAGGCTTGGCGACACCCAAGTGGAAACCATCCGCAAGATCCAACATAAGTGAGATATTATGAGTATCTCATGATAGAGGAGTGCAACTGATTCAAAGATGGCCGCACATCGGTGGACAGCGAATCGCGTCCCGGTATAGACGTATCACTATAACTTGGCGTGCGAGGGAGGGCGTCCGTGTCGCGTAACAGAAGTTGTCAGGGTGTAAATTTATTACACAATACATAATGTACAGAATGTCCGGTGACCGGTGTCGTATTAAATACAGAAATTTGGCCGGGCAGCACTAAAGAAACCATGCAGTAATGGCGGCCGTTCTATCTGTCAAACTGTCAGACGGTAATATCGGTCCATTATTCGCTTTCTCAGCTTCGCAAAACTTTAATACTTCATTGGCAATTGTTCTTGCACCATCCCGGACTGTTTAGGATGTTTTGGACATAATAATTCAGTGTATATTGGTAATCAAGATGTCACAGCTCCCGACCAAATACAAAATTGAACTAAATGACAGGGCGAGGGGTTACCGCCGGGTGCGGGCGGGGCGCGTTTTAGTTCCAAATTCGCCGCACGCCAAGTTACGTTGGGCAAGCAATAGGCCCTCAACTGAAGGCTAAACAGCAATGTGATTGACCAAGTACAGACTTTGGTCATGCAGGATCGTCGTATCACAGTCCGAGAACTTGCGAACGAGGTCTGGGTATTGGCATTGGATTGATACATTCAATTTTGACCGAGGATTAGGCTTGAACAGTGTCAACAGCAACAGTGCTCGAGCAGAACCATCACGACAGTGCATCCGCTCATTATTCGCATCTAATACGGGCTTTCGTGGCCAAACATAAGCATTTACATGGTTTGTCAGGCTCCCTACTTTCTCGACATGGCTCTGTGCGATTTTTGGATATTCCCCAAATTAAAAATGGGTCTAGATTTGAATCAAGTGAATACATCATGCGGAACGCGACGGACCAGCTGAACACCATTTTAAAATATGCGTTCCAGAAGTGTTTCTAACAATGGCAGGACCGCTGGGTGTGTGCATCACTACATTGAAGGCGATTGAGTAAGTATAGTGTGTATAAATGTATTTTTGCCGACCAAAGGTTCGACATTTTTTTATATACCATGTATTATAGATATACGAACTAGATGCGTTAGTATTTATTTTCGCGCCACCTAGATATGTAATATGTAATATATGTAACAGAAATAAATAATACAGATCAAACTATTTAATATTAATGAATATTATTTAGTACGTTGAAATTAAAAATTCCTTTAAAACATTTATGTTATATTTATATTAATTTTTTTAAAAAGAAAATGTTGCCAAAAATGCCAATAAAAACTCTCGTATGTGTAAAGTACAAATATACAATATTACTTATTATCATTAAGGCCCACCTCAGGACAGCAGGCAGACCCTGTAAGGCAGACACGGTGCCCAATTGTTTTATATACATTTATGTAAATGGACAAATAAATAATTACACAGGTATTTGTATTAATATTTAAAAATATATTTGAATCGCCTAATATCGCATTAAAATTCTAGTTCAAATTGAATAACACTAGCAAGAGCAGATTGAGTGGCTAATTTATTATTGTCTTTCATTTGTACAAGGAATATTTGAGCGCGTATTAGGTATGTGAACATATCAATATTAGGCATGTATCACACAATGTCGAATACTAAGGCGCAGTACTTAACAGTATCTAGTCGCACATTTATGTTTAAAATGTGCCATTACGTAAAATCACAAATTTTAATAAGTCTACCTAATTTACTACAAAAGGATTTTGGCACATACTTATGAGTGCGATTAAAACTCGAAAATATTCGTCTCTGTTAATAATTATATGACTGTAGATACAAATGTGATATCGAACTGATTTGGAAATTTAGAAAAAAACATTCTCATGTGAGTTTGCAGTCATCTAATACGTCGGCAAAATAAATGTCTCTATTACCTTAGAAAGCTAACGTCACGCTGTTTTATTGTTCTCTTTTTTTAACTCATTTTTTAAAAGCAACGGAGCTTTTGCACGTGAATTTTACAAATATGCTAAAATAACACTTTAAAATAGATAGAGCCGTATAAGCAAATCATACATTGTAAAGGTGTGTGTATACGGATGAGACTTTGATCATCATTCGTCTAAGAGTTTTGTAAGTAAAACTTGTTATATGTACCGGTTACGTTATTCTACTCGGCGTACAAAATTCACATGACAATGAATCATATTTCGCTTCGCGCTTAAATCTGTATTGTCCTTCACGCGCTTTGGAGACGAGTCTCCGAGATAAGTCTCATTCGTGTGCACGCGCCTTAATAAATACATATAGAGGCCCGACTACAACGAAGATCGTGGTGAACCTTATGATGATTATATTAATAAGTAATTAGTACAAGTGCAACAGCTTTAGAGCTGATGCATTTATAGCAGTTGAATAGGCGGTCTAGCCGCACGTAGAGTACCTACTCAGAGTATGGTAGAATCGGAATATCGTAATGAGCTCTAGTGAACTTTTAAATAATGGACTCTGTATCGATATTTTTTTCCATATCCAAACTTGGCGCCGCGCTTCAACTAACTACCTTTTTAATTATTAATTCGAAATATTGGTTGAATTCGGTATAAATGAATGAAAAAAAAATCACAACACTTTTCATTGATTAGCTAAAAAATCGTATTCCAGTTAATTTGATGTTTCTGCTAATTAAAATTATAGAAAAAACGAATTATAATTTGTTACGTATGGTTCATTCAAAATTAGACAAGAAGCTAAAACTACATAAGGTATGTAACATGAAGCAACATTTCCGAAGAGTATCTTATTCACGCTTTGTAAATTAAGCTTTAAATTTTACGCTGCCGAATATAATGAGAAATGATTAAATAAAGAAAAAACGTAAAAAGTTCACCTCGGCTCGCTACTGCACAGCGTAGTATAGATAAGTTATTATAATATGTATGTATAATACTTCGTATTGTTGGCTTCGTTTTGAATGCGAATAAAACAATTTTAAGGCAGATCTCAGTGACGTGTCGGGTGAGCTCATCGAACTCTCGCAATCTCACTAGCGAATTTATTATTATTAGTTATTATTATCGTTCTACAGTATACCCGTAAAGTGGGGCGGAGTGGCGGGCGGGAGTGCAGAAGCGCCGGCGCTCGGAGTTATCCGAGGCGATCGAGCGGCTCCGGCCGCACGGCCGACCTAGAGACTTCATTTCTTATAATAAAATTACCGAGATTCCAGGAAAATTAATATGTATAAGGTTTTAGGGCGAAGGACACTTTTATACACACGAACATCGGGACACGCCGCGCTAGGAACATCGTCCGACATTAATCGTCTCTCCGCTTCCTGAGCTTCCCCTCGGTCTGTATAGTTTTGGAGACACTCTCGATGCACTCGGCCAGGCTCGGCCCCGCGCCGCCCGCCTCCTCCCCCTCCCCCTCCCCCTCGCCCTCCCCCGCGGCCACCTTGGAGAGCGCCATGATGTAGGAGCAAGCTATCCTGAGCACCGACAGCTTGGAGAGCTTCTGGTTGTGCGAGTAGGCGGGGATGGACCGGCGCAGGGTGTCGAAGGCCGCGCTGATGGTGTGCACGCGGGTCCTCTCGCGCGCGTTGGCCTCGATCCGTCTCTCCCGCGTCATGTTCTTGTAGTTGCGCTGCTCCCGGGGGGGCGGCGGCGGCGGCAGCGCCGGCTCGGGGGCGGGCGCGGGGGCCGGCGCGGGCGCGGGGCGGCCCAGCAGCGCCTCCACGCTGAGGAAGCCCCCGGGGGCCCGCGGCAGCAGGGCGGGGTGGGGCGGCACGCGGCCCCCGGCCCAGGCGTCCGGCCGGCCCCGCTTCTCGGGGCAGGGCTGGCGCGGCAGCCGCAGCGGCTCGGCGCTCTTCCTCTTGTTCTTGGCGGCGGGCGGCCGAGGGCGGCCCATCTTGAGGCCGGAGTCGTCCGAGTTGGAGCGGTTGCTCTCCTCGGAGTCCTCATCCTCGCCCCCCGAGCAGAAGCCCGCGTCCTTCTCGGGCGTCTCGGGCGGCGCCAGCTCTGCGGACAGAAAGTGACGGTTAGTGATACGGCGGAATGTTTACGCGAATTAGGCGGAGTACGGCCGGGACGAAGAGGTAGATAAACAAATATAAATAATGTAGCTTTAAACAACAGATGCGCGTACGGGAATAGGGAGGGGTGACGGCGGTGCCGGTGCCGGTGGCTGGCTGCCAACAGCTCCCAGATGTCCGGCGCCGCCGCGGGTCCATTAACCGACCGATTACGCATCCAGACGATCTCGGACACCGATTTCAATCGCCTGATGCATCCACTCGCGTATTCTATATACGTGTATACATTTGTTGCTCGGTACAGCATGTATAGTATTTATTTATTAATTAATAGTTGCGTACACAATTTAGTACACGTTCTATAAATTGGACATCATACAGCGAATGTATACTAGGTACCTGCCTCACTTTTAACGCAATAACGAAACTTCTTTAATAATTATTAGATATTTTGGAAATCAGGATAAGTGTTAGGTAATATAGGTCGACCACAATCAAAAGACCAGCTTTGTCCGGTAAGAAGAAAGAGGGGGAAATTTGCCTGGCAAGCCCGTATTACAAAACTCGATATAATATTCCAAATAAATATATATTTTTTAGTTTATAAAAGGTTACTTACATACTAAAAAAACTTCTTTTGTGTTCATTTTTTGCAACGCAACAACGCAGTCATATTCATACATCTTCGCATGCAAACTCGACGGCTGTTCAGGCTTCTAACAGGACCATCTTCCAGTATCTGGTTAATCTGGTCATGCCACGTATTCCGTGGTCGCCCTCTCTTTCTGGCGCCGTCAACACTTGCATCATATATCTTTCTTACCATTCTTTCCTCATTCATTCGCTCAACATGCCCAAACCATCTGAGCGACCCTATTTTTATTCTATGTATTATGCTACGATCAGCTTTACATTAATTCCTAATATCTTCATTCTTTACTCTATCATACATGGATTTGCAACACACACGTCTATGGGACCTCATCTCCACTGCATTCAATCTACTTTCGTTCCTCTTCTGCCAGCTCCAGGCTTCCATAAATAGAATTTACAATGTACACAATAGTATATTACGTAGTTATATTAGTGCGAAATGCATGACGATGACAACTTCTCGAATGAAATAAATAATGTAGGCTATTTTGTTGAGCCTACTTCGTGCCGCCGCGCCGGCCTATTGCACAGATGTTTTCGATATTTCCGTAGCCCTGGACGATGTACCTACAACGTGGGTGATTCGCTATAAAAACAAACATAAACTGCAGAGCTAGTTCTGCTGGTAATTTCATTGCGAATAATAATTATTGATAAGAAAACGGTTCCTACCGAGCAAAATATCCAACCCATGTACATGAAAGTGCGATTTTTTTATTTTGTTTGATTAAAATGGCTGTGAATAGTGTCAAGCCCAGAGGGGCTCCTGTAAATTTTTCTTTTAATAAACAAAACATTTTTAAGCGATACAAAAAGAAAGTATTAAAATGTTCTAGAAAAAGTAACTACACAGTGGAAATCATAGAAGGAATGTCAATGCAACGATTGCAAAACGACATTTGTAGCGCCTAATTCCAAAACCCCCTAAACGATTTTACGTGTTTTTGGATTTTATGTTTTGTTGATGGATGACAAAAGTATTTTTGAAAAGCTTCTTTACGGTATTTTGTAACAAACCCCGATTTTTAACATGCAATGCATTAAAGTGATTTTTGCAAGAAACAATGTGTTGTGCATGTAGCTGACAAAAAATCTACAAAACTGCATATTGCATAAGGCATTATTTGAAATTATCCGATATCCGTTTTAAGGGGTTTTGGAATTAGGCGTAACATTTCCTTTACACCAGCAATATCGGATATTTCGTAAAGAAGCGCAGAAATATATAAAGATGACATTTGTATTTGCCACGAATACGGCTGTTACATTTTTCAAAATTTTCGTTTTGAATTTTCCAATTAATATACAAAGAATTGCTTTTACTTTTAGATTCATACTTTTGGATACCAGCAAAGCTCTCATAATCATATCTATATAATTGAAAAAAAATGCCTCTATTATCTGGAATGTTTTACTAATTTCAATATTAATCCGCATGCTGTTGAGTTTTGTTGTGGAATTTTGTACAGAATTCCACATTTTTCTAGAATCTTTATATTTAAAATATTTTACTTTTAAAATAAACACAAATTTAAAATTGAAACTTATTTCATTGTTTCGATACTTGATTTTATTACAAATGTTACGATAAAAAAAAACGTCGAGTTTTCCAATTTTCGTAGGGAGAGACATCAACGCGTTCATCAGCAATTTGTTGATAGCGTCACTCGTGACGATTTACAATTGCGGTCACCCGTACATTTGGTGACTCCAATAAATATCGTCCTTTGCGATGGATTGTAAGCGAAAAATATTTTTTATCGCATTATTTTAATCTTGTTAATAATTAAAAAATATATATTCTTAGATCGCATCGTAACTCGGTTACATCTTGGATGACATTGAAGATTACAGTTTCTTGAATGACACTAGTCATGTTACACCGCACGTTAACAATATGCAGTAGGTATATAGGTACAATGCAGTTTGAGAAGAATTCCAAATTGAACAACACGAGCCCGCGCACGGATGCGTCCGCCGCTCGCGGCTCGCTGCAGGTGAGCGCTAACGAAGTCGAATTCCTAAATTTAATAACACCTTTTTACCTGTTATCCCGGCGATCGGCGGGGAATATAAAAACCTTCCTGAGAATCTTGACAGTTATGCTTTCGGGGCGGTGCGCGCGCCCGTGATTGTGTGTCCGATCTGAGCGGCCGCGTTCAGCCCGCCCGGCGCTGCGGGTCGCGTCCGCTCGTTCCGCGTTCGGAAGTGAACGCGCGCGTCAAACGAGACACATTACCATCAGAACGGGATCATATTTTAAATCCAATCTGTTGACATATTAGATTAATCATTTATGCTGCGATGACCTATATAAAAATCGTCAAATTTTATCAACACCCGTTTGCTAAATGAGACATATTATATTTATTTTTATAGCTTTTACTTTTACTAAAATTTTATATTAATTTTAAAAAATTGAGATGCTTACACGGAATACATATCACATCAATATGCATGCTATTTTCAAACCAAGCAAAACGCCGATGCTATGAAAACATGGCATTAACTCGCTGGTCTAGAATGAGGCTAGAACAATCACCAGGCAAATCTTCACCACTAGATCAATGAGCTATTCGATTATAATAATTGGTTTTAATTATCTTTATATTCATCGAGTCAAGGTAAATTAGTGAATGTCAATTATATTAATAATAATATAAAAATGTTCTCAGGTCTTTACTGCCGTTCAGAATCTTCTGCGTGTAGTTTTTTAGGTTGTTACATCAGCCACATCAACACATCTGTGATGATGGAACCTGCAATGGGATCCGAAACGTCGGCCAGAGAGGTCACATATACACGGCAGAATATCCCAAAAAACTATACATAGAATGATAATATAGGTATACTAAGCAACCATTAACTTATGATTTGGCACGCGGATTATCGTCGCACCGAGCGGAGATTATGAATGATAGGGTCTGATGATCCGAGTAACAAAGTAAGATTAATTATTAATACAATAGTATGAATTTTAACACAGCCAAGATGACGTGGGGTCTACGATAACAACGTGGTAATTCTGCCATACGGTTGTACCGCCCGCAATGGGTCGCGGTGGACTCCGCGTCCCGCTCGGAGCGCTGAGGAGCCGGGAGGCGATCCCGAACGCAGGCCGCGTGTCCGTGTGCGTGAGAGTGAAGAGGAACACATTTCCATATGGCGGGTAGCGGGTAGCGGGTAGCGGGTAGCGGGGCTCGCAGACGAGACCGAGACCGCTCCAAGTACCGCTGGACAATTCTGACCACGAGTGAAAAGGTTACATTTTATATGTAAATAATTATTATTATCATTTATTTTTATTCATTCAGAAAATTATTAACCAATACGTAAAACTTGTTGTAGTTGTTATTTTCCCGATCATATGAAATACATAACTTATCCTGTTTTGAAGGCATAGCAAGTAGCACAGGTTGTGATATTTTTAGAATCAATGAATATTTATAATTATTTAAACACTTTCATGGCATCGCAATACCTACTTGTTGTTATTATAAATATTCATCAAAAAACGGTTGAACGAAAGGTTTTTAATTTTAACAACCAGCACGCGCGAAAACCGGTGCGAATCCATAGGGGGACAATCCTAGGTAATCAATATAGCTCTATTAACATATTTAATGCTCGTAAACTCTGCACTTAGAAAAAACTTATTCTATTATATTGCAGATATTGTGTGTATTCGATCGGGACGAATATGTATTAAACGATAGCTCGCAAGCCCATCTACGCGTAAGATATAAATAAAGTGCAAATACAAGACGATATTTAAAGTTTTAAAGAAAGAATGTTTTAGATCACTGTTTACCATAACCTGCTATATATTCGGTGTTAAGTCTATTATAGTCCCTTCAATTTATAATAGAGTAAAGAATGCAGATATTAGGAATGAATGTAAAGTTGAACTTAATAGAATTAAAAAAGGGTCGCTCAGGTGGTTTGGGCATGTTGAGCGAATGAATGAGGAAAGAATGGCAAGAAAGATATACAATGCAAGTGCTGATGGCGCCAGAAAGAGAGGGCGACCGCGGAAGACGCGGCATGACCAGATTAACCAGATACTGGAAGATGGTCCCGTTAGAAGCCTCAGCAATCGGCGAGCTCGCACGCGAAGATGCATGAATGCGGATGAGGCGAGAGTTGTATGTCAGGACAGAAGAGTGTGGCGCTCTATCCTCTCTGCCTACCCCCACGGGGAAACGGCGGGATGGTATGTAAGTAAGTGTAATAAGTTGCGGGTAACTGTTGCCTCCAATTTCCTTTGGCTCTCTATGACGCTGCTGACTGTCTTGTCAGTTTCTAATGCAGTCCAAAATGTTCACGAGCAGAGGAGGATTTGGTGTTTCGAAGGGTTGTGTTTTGATCGGACCTTTTGCGGAGCGTGCCGGAGTCTGGGGCGCGGGTCCGGCCGGCCGGTGGGAATATGTTTAGGTGTGCGCCAAAGGCGCCGCCCGAGACACGCCGCGGCGGGGGGGCCCGGGGGGGGTCCCCGCAGCAGGCCCGCACTGCGCACGGCCTACACTACAAAAAATCCTAAAAACAATTTTGGATCGCTTTGATTACTCATTTACGCCTTGAGTCACCTCGCTGGACCGAGATTATTTTCACATCGTGGCGTCCGCAATCGAACTTCATTCAAAAACGTTAAAAATAAATAATAAGCGAAAAAACGAAAGATAAAACCGATGCAACGAATACGAATACGAATATTCGTATTCGCCGAATATTATCACGAACATTAAAAACAAACATTTATAACTGAACGCAACGCAAATTACGGTATGACTGTGCACCGTGTATCCTTTATTATCCGGGATTCCCCTAACATTGAATGAATGGATTTGTTGAGTTCTCAGGTTGTCAATTGTTACTTGTTTCACAGTATAACATGTCTTCTTTCATCTACTTTCGTTGGGTTATTAATAAGGTTACATGCTCATTCCATGTAGTTTTTGTTTTGTAATACGTATTGTTCGTTCCATTTTATTTCCGTTGTGTGTAAAAATGTTAACTCTTATAAAATAATTTCAAATTAATCTAATAACATCTCTTAGGCGTGAAAAAAGTGATATTTATTTTCGACCGCTGGGAATGTACAAACGGATAAAAGAAATGTTGTGCTTTTTGAACAAAAATTTGCCGGTGATAAATTTTAATTATAAATTCTCTTAGTAAAATAAGAACAGTGCTGTAATATTTATTACCTTGTTGAATTATTTGTATTCGTATTCGTCGAATATTAGGCTTGATATTCGTATTCGTGAAAGTAGTATTCGTTGCATCACTAGATAAAACCATTGAAAATTCCAACATTGAAATATTTTAAGCCCATTATGTTGTTGCTTGCTTCATTATGTTTTTACTTATATCGTGTCACACACAATCTCTATTTTTGATCTCCTTCTTTGTCAATTGCTTCTTATCATTATTTTGTACTATTGAGATTCCAAATAAAATAATAAAAATTGGTGATATGTGTTTTATTCTGAACGCAAACCTTTCACCTATCGAAGTTTGATATATGAAAATTGGAACACTGTTACATTATTCTGTACTGTAGATAAGTAATTATTTAAATAATGTTGTATGTAGGTACCTACATATTTTTTTATTCCTGCTTTGGACGGATTTTAAACTAGTGTGCGAATATTATGCATACGATGAATACCGCTTACACATAAACTACTTTTACACGACATAAAATGATGA
Source organism: Agrypnia vestita (assembly GCA_016648135.1). Lineage (NCBI taxonomy): Eukaryota > Metazoa > Arthropoda > Insecta > Trichoptera > Phryganeidae > Agrypnia > Agrypnia vestita. The sequence continues at coordinate 29,779 of JADDOH010001224.1, forward strand.
GGCTATAAAATTCTCGTTTGCTCTGAGTAAAACAGAACAAAACAAATGAAACAAAAATTGGAACTAAAAAGTGTGACACACAAAAAAGATTCAAACCATAAAGTGGAAGATTCAGAACGTTGGGCCGGACTTTCAGGGCGTCTAGGCTTAGACTTTTCGCGGCTTTTATTTTTCTAAATTTCACGCTAAAATTAAACTAAAGCCGCAGTTCAACATCTTGTATTACAATACACTCGCGTACAAAAAAATCTAAACACAAAATCAATACATCTCCGTATTAAAGATTTAGTAGGATAGAAAAAAGTTACAGGTTTCATAACTTGAATTTTGAAATGATTACCTGTGTTCGAGTATTTTATATACTACGTCTGCAGGGTCTTGTAATAACTACGTCTGCAGGGTCAAATTACACAATCATGATTGCGAATATTTTCGGATATTTATTTGTTTTTTAACCACCAGATGTACGAAGGCATTGGAGGCAGGGCAGCAATGGACCGAAACGCGCCACGACACGGCGCCATTTCTTTAGATTAAACCCCTATCAAGAATTTCAAAGCGCAAGAAATTTATCGTTCATATCAAATAAACAACTCTAAATAAACATATTTTAACAATGCCTTTCTTGAAAGAATTTAATATGTTGCCAAAAGTGTAGGTAATTGTTCCTGATTAAATTTGGATTCAAACACAAATAGTTTAATGTTGAAATATATTTATTTTGTATTCCGACACATAGTCTACCTCTAAAACATATACACTATACAGAAAAATATAAAAACTACATAAAGACAAAAGCGGAATTAACAGCGTGCTTGAAGAAACCAAAATAAGCCACTATGATTCAGCGATAGCTTCGATGGGTTAGCCGACGTAGTCAGAATGTTTGAACGCGGATTATGTACTCCTAGATATCTCACATAAAAAAAAACTTACTTATTGAGAAAAAGACTCTTCAAAGTCATTTTGAAAGTGAATCATTTTTTGAAAGTGAATTAATGAATCAACATTAAAAACAGTACCTTGGAAAAGCTGTACAAGATAAATAAGTCTAACTGAAGGGTGAAAATCAAAAGGAAACGAAGAGCAAAGAGAAGTCACCTTGCAGTCACTATTTCCCCGTGCTCAAGATTCCATAGAACTTCAGGATCCAGGATTGGATTTCAGCCATTTGAGGACTTAAAATCGCGAAGGACCTTCCTCGAACACGACGGATAACGTGATTGCTTATTAAATAGTATTGTACAAAATAGACACACTTACATTAACCAATTGATTATTAATATCTATAAAGCAAATGTTACACTAACTCTCCTTAAAATTGATAATCCACAATTGAAACACAATCAGCAAGGATTTATTAACAACTGTCCAACATAGTCAAGTAAGCTCGTAAGAAAGGTTTAAAACATAAAATAAATGAATAATGTTTTCTGTCCATAAAATGGTTGTCTATTAATTAATTGTAAGTGTGTATTATTGATAAGACGAAGCGTGTGCGGCGACCTTTAGGAGTGTTTATGGTGGCGGCGCGGCGGGTCCAGGGTGCCGGAAGGGGTGGCGGGGAGCGGGGCGAGTGGCGCCAGCGGGCCAGGGCCGCACCAAACCTCTACATTATTATTATTTATAATCTTTTTCATAGCAATGCAACTCTTCAATTATTTGGATCAAAAGTATTTAAGTTTTATACTTCGCCTGTCGATGAGAGATTGTTTCTCTGGAAACTTAAGTAGTAAAATATAAAAATATTATTAAACCCACGTAGAAGAAACAAAGTTAAAGCTTTTCACCCTATTTAATGATCATCACGAATAATTTCTACAATGTTAACTCCAAATCCATCAATAATATTCTCTCTATTTTGTTCATTCTGTTTTAACAAAGTTTTATAAAGAATAATAAAAAAATCTACGTATGAACAAATGTGGAGTAAAAAAACAAAGGCAGCAATATCCAAAAAAAAAAAAGGATATTGCTGCATCCAGAATTACTAATTTATAATCTTAAACAAAATTTTAACCCTTTTTACATTAAACAATTATTCTACACATATTTTAACTCAACTTTCACTAACATTCCACTTGATACTCTGTAGATACATAATAACTACCTTATGAAAATAAATACTACTGGGAACTCGAAAAAATATTATAATTGTATTCTATAACGCCACTCTGGGACAGGCGTAGCCTAGTAGAGTGGCATAATCCACAAATTAAACAAAACAAAAAATGTGTAATTTATCTTATGTTTTATCTTATGTTTTATTGTTAAATTAGTATTTATTTGTAAACAAGGATTTTTTTAAATAAATAAAAATAAAAAAAAATAATAATAATGTAGCTACTGAATTTGAGACCTTAAAGGAAACATAGCCTATAAATTTATAAGAAACATGATTTTGGAAGGGATAGATACATAAAATCTGGAATTCAGTAGGTACATTTTAAATTAGTAATCTTCGATAACTGCATTCAAAACATCTTTTTTTTTGATATTGCTAACTTTGCTTTCGTACCCCACAAATATACTCTTATCATGTATTAAAACCGCGATATGAACTACACAAATGAGGTTACAGTTTTTTTATAGAATTCCGATAGCTTGTGCATTTGTTGGTTAAATTAATTTTAACAATTGAGAATTTAAATAAAATGAGAGAAGGAAGAATCTGAAACTGTATTGTACTGTGGTGACTCCCGCTGGTGTAGGTATTATTGGACTCCTCCTCAGCCCCTGGAGCGTTCTGAGCATTCCTGATGGCCAGTGCCGTACCTGGAAACTAGGTGATAGATGTCTTCGCAGAAGTTGATGTATAAATCTACTAGTAGTAGGTACACTAGTGGCGAGTTAAATTGTGATTATTCATATTTGGCAAGCAATCATCGATGTACTAGAAGCATACCTCTAAATCTAATCACCAGCCCACCACATTGATAGGATTTTAAAATAATACATAGTTAATATCGACTCCACATTTGATCTACTATGTATATTTATGTATGGCGAGCTTATTATGGTAGATTCATTTCTAAAAAAATAAAGTGTTTCGTGAATGCTTGTAGTATAAGTATATTTATATATATTATAATTATATTTCGTAATAGAACATACGAAGATGTCATGAAAAATTTAATACTAAATTTAGTGTTAATAAATAATCGTTGCAATTGATATTGTAATATTGTATACATTTAAAATTTGATTTTCATTCCTTTTAATGCTTTTAAAATTGATACATAAAATATTAACAAATTAATTTAAAAAAACAGTAAATTTACTAAATATTATAATTTCTTGAATCTATAAAATGTTGTTAATTTCTTAATTTTCAAGATGGTTAAAAAGAATTCACATACTTGGCAGCGTAAACGCGAAGAAAAATTAGAAACTGGAGGAAGCCGACAAATCTTTTCACGAAAATTTCTTTCGTTTGTTACTGAGAAAAAATTTTACACACCATTTTTTCCGTTCTACTGGTGGTAGAATGCTTCAGGTCCTTATCTAGTGGCGACTTTAATTGTTCGTTTTTTCTCCGTATTTTTGTTATTTATTTACCCAATTTGTTTTAGATAATTCATTATTCGGCCCAGTGTTTTATTTTTCATCTGTCTCGTGAGACCGACTCCAGAGCCGATTCGGCGTTGCGTCACCGCGTACATCTTTATAATATTGCGAGTTCGGAGCGCGAAGGCCTCGTGACTAATGCGGAGTGGGAAATAAACAAACTCGGTCTAACATAATACAGCAACGTCAATCACCAGGACCTGTCGCGCGACTCTTCCGCGCAGACAGCTGGCTGCTGCTGCTCGGGTCTATTTGTGGAATAGCGCAGCTGAACCGCTGGCGTCAAACTCAAATCGGCCACACACCACACACCACACGCCTCATCCTCCTTCTGCATTCTCTGCTCTTCAACGGGTATTCGCCGTAATTAATAAATTACGGCGAATACGAATTCGAGTGCACACCTGTGGCCAGATGACGCGCGAGCAAGAAACAAAATGAGGAGGTCAGGAAAGAATTTAATTCAATTAAATATTTTTTGATCCATCTTCCGCCCATCTTCACGGGTGTAAAGCAGAACGTGGGTTTGGGAGCTCTGTGAAATATTAACTAATCTTCCGGTATAATTGAGTGTCCTGATTCCAAAAATGTCATAAAATAATCCCGCACTCATATTAAACGAGTAATTCCAATGTAAAAATCGTTAGTAAGTTTGACAAATGAGGCCTTTTCCTTTGAAATTTTACACGTGTCTATGGCAATCATTGAAAAATTGTCTATAGTTCACGTATCTGACAGCTCCCAAGTCCACATTCTGCATTTATCCCCATCTTCACTATCCCTTTTCGAAGCTTCTTTAATTTTCAGAGCTCCTCTCTCACATTTCTGTCCCGTTCCTCACAGCAGACTATATTATTTGTGATATTCCGCTAACATAATAATAATGTTGAGAAAGACAAAATACTTTGCATCGCAAATCCTAGAGGCATTTTTTTTTTATTAACTAAAAAATGTATTGATGATTTATTGGAATTTGTTACCAGTGTTAAAGTTGCATCAATTTTGTTAATTTTTTTTCCTAGCGTAATAAAGGGTCCTGATTACATAAATGATGCAAAATTTTGTCGCAAGCAAGTTTAAAGCAGATGTCATTTTTGAATGTCGAACTTCGTTGACTAACTCCACACTATGTAAACAGGTATTTGTTTACCTTTTAATAATCGAAATTCTTTTTTATATATACGAAAAGAAAATGTGTAATTTTTGGAGAAACACCAGGAATATCAATTAAAATTATTACGCTGTTGCATATTCCTTGATTAATAAAATAAATTAAGGTTACAAAAATATTAATGCTCCTTCACGGGTCATAATCTAGTACGAATGTATGTCCGTAAACACCAACACAACGAAACAATGTGCGTCGTAGCACGGCGTACAAATACTAATTCGATTGTTTTTCTTACATGAAAAGAGGTCTACCCATGTGCGTGAATGTTATAAAAACAATCCACGAGGGCTGGAAAATCAAGATTTCCCGCCATGGGTTGGTGACGTGTAGTACGAATGTATGTATGCACATGTATCGATGTATGTCCCCGTGTAAAAACGATTAATTTCCCGTCATCGCGGACGGGTCCAGCATGCAAAGTCGATGCGCGCGGGCTCGGGAGGAAGCGGTACGCTCCCCCGTGTAACGAGTGCCGATCTATTGACATGTTCGCGAGAGCCACCGGTGACCGGGCGGCCGCAGCGCTCCCGAAGAATTCCAAATTGCATTATGTAATGGCCCGGCCGAGAGCCGAGAGCCGGCCCGGCGGAAAAACTCGGACGGGCGGCATCCGCCGGCCGCCGTTTTTATACTCTTTTCGATCGGACGCGGTCGAAGCTCCGCTGGATCGCCGGCCGGCAAATCGGAGGTGCCGCGTCAAAATGCTCAAACACATTGCCGTCGGGCACATTCGCCAGCTAATCTAACGTGCAGCGGGTAAAACAGGGTTTCGCAAAAAATATTTCGTTAAACTGTAAACGGTTACGGATATTTTACACGAACCGTATATTTTTCCGAGTGACAATTCTCGACGTTTCGTTGAAGTTCTCACGACCTTAATTCAACCTTTGAGAGACGTCGCAGAAAAGTCCGCCGTAACTAGTAGGTACACATTGCGCACTGGCGACCTTTGTCGTAGAAGAAGTGAACACTCCACAACAAAGTGCATACAATTTACGCCCCCGGACACGGAAACATTAATCAGTCCGCCCTATACCTCCGCGGGTACAGGTCGTTCTCCTGATGACGTTGAATACGACTTCAACGAAACGTCGAGAATTGTCTCTCGGAAAAACATACGGTTCGTATAAAATATCCGTAACCATTTAGAGTTAGATATGTCTCATCACCGTAGTAATAACCTTAACTCTTTAAAAATATTTTGTATTAAAAACCGGTGAATATTTTTCAAAAAAATTAACATTTACGAATTTTTAGACGTCTCGCTACTCGCTAGATATCTGTTCCATGAAAAACAATAATTAAAGTCGAAAATACCTACTAATGAACCCATAAAACATCGCATTTCAAACTGAAGTCATTCAATTCCCTTAATCCTAAATCTTTATACTTACCTTACCTTACTCTTTTTTTAACTTTCCATATTGTCATAAAAATACCAAAGTGCTTGATAGATAAACATAGATTAGCGGGAAAAATACGTTTTTACACATCCCCGTATAATTTTCACATATAATTTTAAAAATTTCATTTACTACATCACAGTGGAAAATTTGTAATTGGCGTAATTTAATATCCGTAATATCCGTAATTTAATGGCGTAATAATAATAAAAATAATAATAATTATTATTATTATTTTATATAATATACAGATCTGATGTTAATTTTCCCTAAAATACTTAAATATATTTTTTTAAAATACAAAATAAATTTTTTTTAAATACAATTCCTAGCGGCTAATGCACGGGCGCCGATAATACGCGTATTATTTATTGTAATAAAGTCGTAATAAAACACGAGATTCATTTAATTGCTGTATTATATTGATTTGACATCTGCCTTACACGGTGAAATATAATACCTAAAGGAAGTGGTCGAGTTTTATTACCCTTTTTGCAATTAACAAAAAGTTTGCGTAAAAGGTATTAATACCTGTCCCGCACTTGGACGCCAGCCGCGCAAGCAAGGGACGGTGCGTCCCCTCGGTGAGGGTCCGCCGCTGGCTGCCGCTGGCTGCCGCTCGGCCCGCGCGGCCGGGCGCGGGCGGCGAAGTTAAAGAGGCGCCAGCTTTTTCTGCGGCGGCCGCGACACACACGCACACATCCAAGACGCGCGGGATAGAGTGCAATGATATATTGTTTACATCACAACCATTAAATGCATCGTTAGCGTCGACATTGAAACACCCAGGGAAATCACCAACTTCCACGGTCGGAAAACGTTCGCGACTTGGATCGCCGCTTTTTACACGGTTGTGACTATTCGATTCGAGCTGTATTAGCAAAGGTCGGCGTATTTTAAAAAAAATGATACATATTCTGAAAGAAAGTTACGCTATTTTTGGATTCGAGTGAATCGTACCGAGTGCCGCCGAGCTCGATTGCCAAGCAGATGTTAGTTTTTTGGCACTCTTCATTGAACGTGCATAATATAAGTGCAATAAATACAAATGTAAATTCTCTTATCTGTCACGAATGACAAATGTTTGTAGATAGCATAAGTTCTACTTTTAACTTTCTACACAACACTATTTGTGAAGACATTATTGTCACCTGCAATTGCATAAATACCCAACTGCCGAAAACAGGTCATAATTTATGGCTCATTAAATTGTATTTTTTTATCACTATTTAAAACACACAAACATTCATTAATTTTTTTTATATATATACTTTTTAACTATACTTTTTAACTGTGCTATTATATTTACATGTTATTATCCATTCATATGATTCTTTAAATATATTATTTTACTTTCACTATTGCTTTTGTGTTATATGATATATACTGTTTTTATTATCCACATGTTATATTTATATCCCCAATTAATTGATTAATCTTATAGTTATGTAATATTTTGTTTTATATCTTTATTATTTTGTTCTCACTATATTTAATAGCTGTTCTTTTTCCTTTTCTTTTTTTTTTATTATTTTAATTATTTCTCTTTTTCTTCCTTTTTATATTTTCTCTCCATGTGCCTCAACAATATAACATATATGTAATTTGCAATCTATATGGCGGACCAGGTCTTGCACTAGCAACCTGGTTACCCTGGAATAAACACATCATTAGATGAAGATAAATAAATAAATAAATTTACCCATTAAAACCACGTATTAAAATAATATAAATGCAAAAACTATACATTACCACGACCATAGCGACTTCCTCTGAGATTTTGCAATTGATGTTTTCGTCTCCATTATTAAAGAGTTGATGCCAAGAATCGCATATAATTACAAAGTTTTACCAGCGGACATTTCCAAACTGATGACATTCTGACAAACGCAGCTGAACGTAGTCAAACATTGACAATAACATGAAATACAGAAATCCGTATGAGGAGCTTCTTCTTTTCGATTACACAGCTAAAATCTTGCTAAAATCGTACATAAATAATAACAATAAAAAGTTCTAATTTTCATTCATTCGTCAACTTCTGAATTGAGCATCTTTATAATTGGTACTCTATTATTTATATTACTGGAAGACGAAATTTTTATGTCACTTTTGAGAGTTCATATTACACAGGAAATAATGGCAGCTAATATTGAATTCTGGCAGTTGACATTTGGTGTTTTTTTTACTGAAAGTAAAGGCAATGCGCACAACGACGATAGAATGATGTCTCGAAGGTGCGAGCAATATAGTTTGGTAAAAATATAATAAAAAGTGGTAACATATGACCCTCTTTTGAACGATGCATCTAATTATGACGGTATTATGATCAAATATAAATTAATGACTACCACATATTATTTAACGGTATGTTTATAATAGACTTAAATAATTTTAATTAGTAATATAGTTTTAAAAAATATTTTATGCTTCATAATAAGTGTTTATACTTCAGCTCTAAAAACACATATGCTAGTTACTATCCTGTTATGTCCAAGCAAGGATATACTTGATGCCTGTTATGGGACTGCTTCTGTAAGTTGAAATGTCACAAGGGAGATATCCAATGAGCTTATCATTATATTTAAAATGTTAAATAAAAGAAAGGCGATTACTCACATTTATTTTATATATATATTAAAAAATTTAGAACTGAATTATCAAAAATATGAGAAAACCATTATTTATTTATTTTAAATTAAATTAGCAAAGCGCTAATGGAAGATAACATTTAATCGATAACCCGAGTTTTCTACAGATTGCAAATACGAATAATACATAGTGGAGTAGACGTAGGCCATTTATAGGTAATAAAGTACTACGGCCGTACAGGCTGACATTGCATTTAAGAGCACGGAATCATGGAAACAAAATAAAACATTTTATATCGTAATATTGATTGAAAATCAAAATAAGTTCTAACAATTCAAATATAAATGAGTTTTTTATTGTTACCGTTTTTTTTTACATTTTATGAAGATAACTTACATAATAATTATTTTATGGAAACACGAGGTTCGTGTAGCGGGTTAGTTTGAGTCAATAACAATGTTTACACCTTTTTGAGAATAGTTATTATTTCATGTAGAAATAATGTTTAATAAAGTTTTTACGTTTATCACAACATTCCCAGCGAGCAGTATTTTGTCCATAATATTTTGTCTCCTTATTAAGTTCGATGGGGATCAAACAGGTGATGAAATCTTTACAGGTCGATCGATTCTTAAAGGTCAGATAGCTCCTTTATTAATCACGACAGACATCTACTCACGTCTTCATTACGCCTCCATTTCAAAATGACGTGTGGAGATATCTCCGGACATGTACGAGCATATGTGCTGCTGTTCAAACGTGCAGTACAGGTATTTCTTACAATACACAGGTGTTTCTATGATAACTGGGCATCTTAATTAGATTGCAAAAAAACTCATCATTAATTATACAATCGTCTAATCGTTTTGTAGAACACCTAATTAACTCACTCGTAATTAAAATTACTGAGCTCCAAGTACTATTATACACAGTGTGCCTCATAGCTAGTAGTAAAAACTTTATAGGTAAATAATTATTTATAGCTTGATAATTAGTCGAAAATGTTCAAGCAACCACGACCTAATATTATGTTATGTTATGGAGATACGCAATATCAAATTTGCATTTTTTTCAATATTTTTGATTTATTTTTTGCGAAAAAATGAACTATTATTACAGTAGTAACTTATATCGATTATGAACAATTCATTTTCTTTATGTGGCATATCTCCATAACTATTGGTATTAGGTCATGATTGTCTGAATATTTCCGACTTATTATCAAGGCAGGAATCTACCTGCAAAGTTTTTGCTACTAGCTATGCGACACCTGTATGTCAGCAGTTACATGATTAAAAAATTATACGAGAGGAAATTTATATGCCAAGCAGTGTACGATTAGATTATTCGACAGTACGTGCACTGTAACAACCTACAAACCACTGTGACAGAAGTTTTTACAATCGTAATCCACAGTACTTTTACAACAATGCGGTGGTAAGTACAATAAAAGATTAAGAAGATTTTTTGTACGTTATAATTTTTTTTATAGATAATACCACTGATAGATAATGCGGCATCGTAAAAATGCTGGTGTATAAGTTTCCGTAGCATAAAGGCGTTGGCGTTCTTCAAACAAAATTCCTAGAATCGCTTTAACGTTGTTTTCTTGGTCGCGGTAATTTTTCATCGATAAACAAAGAGCCAGGCGTTTCATTAAAAAAAACTGTCTGATTCTTTAACGATGCCATACGTGCAACATGATGTGTAGGAGTAATAAATGTATGGAAATCCCCGAAGACCACGCGGGAATGCGAGGACCCGGCGCCGCGCGTTCACGGACAGTCGCCGGTGTTGGGAGATCGGTAGTGTTACGGGAGTCGCGTTTCGTGGGCCGGCTGATGTGGAACGGAAGCTGTAATCGATAGATAATTGACGCGGCGGCCAGGTGCCGCTGCCTGCCCGCAGCTCCCGCCCGCCGCCTACTGCCGAGAGATTAATTAAAAGCTGAAAAATTCTTCTTACAAGGACCGACGGGGGTCAAGGACGCGGCCGACGGTGACTGGAGAGAAAAATATCAATTTTTATAGAAGTAAACAAATATGATACACCCACATATAATAATACATTTTTTTAAAATAGAGATGAGAGCACGGAATGCGTGCCACATCAATATTCTTACTATTTTCAAACTAAGCTAAACGCTTGTGCTATGAAAATAGGACCGACTTGCTGGTCTGCAATGAGGTTCGAACCCGCGACCTTTGGAATACGAGGTGAGAGTCCTAATTACATGACCAACAAGCTACTCAATTACTACATTGTTTTGTTGGTACATGGTATTATTATTATTACTAGATGTAAGCCGTCAAAAATGATGGTACTTTTAGATGTCGGTTCCTAAGAAAAAAATTAATCGTAAAAAAAATACTATAAAGAAGTTACGTACGTTACACGAAGTTACGGGGACAGACAGACAGACAGACGGATGTACGGACAAACAACGAAATTATTATAATTGGGATTTATTTTTACCAGTAATTATCCGATGGTAATGATAATTAGGTAAACTATTACTATAGACTACGTACAAATAGGGAGCATAATTGTGTTGAATACATTTTATGTTTATAATATTTCATCGACATCAACTACATTATCAATGAAAGAAAAATGTCAATTCCTAATAAAGAGGTATGAAAGTATCTTACAAAGTCCATAAAAAAAGTATAATTCTAAATCAAGACACACTTACTTTTTTTAAATAAGGAAAAATATTTATAATCGCATATTTATGATTTCCTAATGACTCGACTGAATAGAATAACTAAATACTCGACATGACTAGCTTTTTCGGCAGCTGAATTGCTCTGTACAAAAATTAGAACTCTGTTAGGACAAAGTTATTTATTACAAGCAGCTGATGAATAAAAATAATTTAATTACGTAAAATAAGGTTATCCCCGTCGTAAGATAAGGTCGTTCTCACGATCCATTTTTAATAAAGCATTAAAAATGTTTAGGTTTTCGAAATAAAAGTTTTATTAATTGTCGGTAGGTAATTACGTTTTATATTTAATGCATTTTATTTTTATTAAACCCTTTTAAACGGATCTGTCACGCAATTACTGAAATTTTAAACAAATTTTTGAATTGTGCATCGAGCGTGGGAATTAACAATACATTTAACAAGTACCTAAAATAAAATGGTAGATAGAATAAAGAAAGGAGTGCTGAGATGGTTTGGTCATGTGGAACGTATGAACGAGGAAAGGATGGTTAAGAAAATATATGAGGCGATTGTTGAAGGCAACAGAAATAGAGGGCGTCCGCGAAAGACCTGGCATGATCAGATACAACAAGTGTTTGAGGATGGCCATATTAAAAGCCGCAACAACCGTATAATTTGTATGAGAAGATGTATGAATGTGGCCGAAGCAAAAGTGGTGTGCCAGGGTAGAAGAGTGTGGTGTTCAATCCTCTCTGCCTACCCCTGCGGGGAAACGGCGTGATGGTTAGTTAGTTAGTTAGCTAAAATAAAACGATAGGCAAAGAAAAAAAAGTGACGCAGTACACTTTACACACACATACAGGTGGACGATGCACAATGGAGGAGAGAAAAACAAAATAACAGGTAGGTACCTACCCGAGCTCCACACACCCTTTTCGTCCGCCTCACAGCCGACACGCCACCAATTGTCGACATCCTAGCCTTTAATTAACATATTCACCCCGGCCTAATCCTTTTATTTTTTTACTAGTCGCGGGAACATCCGAGCGATTGAGATAATGGTCGGCCGCCGGAGCGCGCGCGGGGGCGGGTGGAGGGGGGAGGGGGGGGACAGGTGGCGCCGGGACACCTGTTGAGGCAGGTAGGCCGCGCTGCAGCTCCCCCTTCCCTCCCCCCCCTGCCCGGCGAGTGAGAATATCAGCCGCGGCCTCAGCGGGCGCTGTAAATTATTGCCGCGGAAAAAGCGCATTTTGTGCTGCCGAGAAGTTTGGCCTGCCCTAAAATACTTTTGATCGATATCGAACACAAATTTTCAGAAGGGAATAATAATACGCGAAATAATAAAACACAGGTGTAACGCGTCCGCAGCCTTTTACGAGTGACCGAATGTTGTGTGTCAAATATGTGCCAGCTGCACTAAATGAAAATTCCAATTTTTTTACAATAAAGTGAGAGAAAGATAACAATTTACTAATATTTTTTTTTCAATTTTTTTGAATGAGAAACAAACAACAATAACAATAATAAATCAAATAACATATTTACTAGATGTAAATTCCCATGTCGGACTATATTTTTTTAGTATACCGGATATTTTGGATACCTTTCATAGTATTTAACCTTGGAATGGATATTTTTATTCATACTGTTTAGATGTCAACTATTGTGTAAATCATTTTAAATAATAAAAAAATATCTATACAGGTATTCACTTATACTTTTACTAAGTATACACTTTTTTAAGAAGTATACTTTTGTCTCATACTTTTGTCTTCACGGGAGGTATTATTAATTTTTTAAGATATGTTTTTATTACACTTACTATTATGACCGTAATGAAAATTATCATGGGAACGTGTACATAGGTAGATGTTAGGTAATGTTTTAATGATATTTATTTTATTTGTTACTATATATTTTAATTTTTACCTGTCACTTTTGTATGTTTTTTTTTACTTTTTAACAAACAGACCGTCAACAGATCATTAATGACCCTAATCCTAGAGTCCTAGAGTGTTCACTAAATGAAATAAATAAATAAAAATATCAATATTTTTTTTAAAGTTTTTAAGTTGTTGAATTAAACGGCTATTATACAGGATTGCTTCCAAATTAAATTTATAACAATACTCGACTGTAATATAAAATATGCGTTATAGATATAATAACATTCATTAACAATCGATTTAAATTACTATTATTATTTTTAATACGAATATACATTCTCATTTTACATAAACTCTACTCATCTGTGTATGATGGTCCTGGCTATTTGGAAGTGCATGTTTGACATTAATATTTTGAATCCTATTGCAGGGACGTCTTATTTTTGTAAGAATTTTCTAGTTTTTATAAAACTTTATTTCCTTTTCTCATAAGTATTTTATACACGAGGTAGGATGGTCAAATCGTTATTTTAACCGGTTACACATGGTACAGTTATTTGAGATCTATACCTGATTGTACTGATGATTGGTAACTGAGATATAACTATTGTCTAGGATCGATGGTTGCCTGTTGAATTGCGAAAAATCGGTTACTAATTATCAATACTACTATCAGATAAAAATCTCAAATAACAGTTAGTATGTCACCGGTTAAAATATCACCACTAATACGATGTTTGAAATTCCATATTATGTCATCCATTTCTGTATTTTTTATGTTAAAAAATTAAGTCGGTGTTTCATTTCATACATTTTAAGTATAGATATTTTCTTATTATTGATGGAATTATCGTTAACTTTATAGAGATTATTCACTGGTATCATTAAAATCGACGAAATATAACTATGCATGTTTTCTCTATTTCAGTTAAATTAAATATCATGTATCATTGTCTAACTAGTAATAACTTTTTTGAATTCTCGAACCACATCATGGATAATAATCATTATTTTCATTCACGTACCATTAACTTTCACCATCCCGTCGCGTGTTAAGATAATAAAATGAAATTTTATATATAAAAACAAATTTGAACTCTGGTATTAATTTTCTTAACAATACCACATTCACCAACTCTTCTCCTCTCATATCAATATTCCTGTTACTCCTCCTCCTTCTTATCTTTCACTAGTAATTCCGGGTCCTTTTGTCAGTTAATTAAATATTTGTATTTCCACCCAAGCTATGTTTTTTATATATTTCAATGTATTTTATTTCTTCACCTGTTGAGAGGTTCTGTCACTCTATAAACTCGAGTAGTAAAATATATACAATCTAATTAAACTGAAGTAGAGAAAACATAGTTCATCCATTTTAAAGATAATCACGTACGTATACGAACGTTTTTATTTATTTTTTACTTCAACTCTGGTTACTCGTTTTGAACGACAACTATTAATAAATTTGATAAATGTTTGCAAAGTTGAAAGGTGTTTAAAATAAAATGAACATAAATATGTAGAAGCTTGATACCTTACTCAATCCAAACATGTTCCTGGCGAGTGGGGTCACAATCAACTATCATCATTACCATCACCATCACCAAAAACAATTTAACGTGCACTTATTATATTAAGTGACTAATATTTCATGTTACTAAAAAATGGCTTCCGTAGTGCGGTATGAAGCATTTGAATACACTGCAGTAGCGTTGATAATTGGAAAATTATAGATAGATGTGAGGATCAAAAGGGTCAGACATGCGCGGCGCTCTTACGTACTTTTTGGCCTATTTGAAAGAACAGAGTTTGCAGACAAGAAGATCGTTATTAATTAGTTAATTGTAAATCGTTCGATACAGGTGGTCGCGGCCAAACCGCGAGCCCTTTGCGTCGCCGGCATACGGGCAGTTGGGTACACCTGTCCTGGGGGGCTGGGAGCGTGGCTCTCCATGGGGGCAGGACACGAGGCAAGTGCTGCGAGCTCAAAGGGCATGACAACGATGCGAAAATAATTAGTGACAGTAATAATCCTTTACAGCGACTGTGACATCCAATATCGAACAGATAGTAGCCATAAATGCTTTGACGGATTACATACAGGCTGACGTATCCCACGAGCCCAGAGATTATTCCTAATTGCTTATATTTTGTATATGTGCACGAGTAAAATTAGCATGCATGACGTAAGAAGATTAAATAAATTGTTATTTAATTAAGACAAAGTGTGATCACTTAAGCCAGCCCATACAGGTTGTAAGCCCTGGACTATCGTACAAAAAACTTCCATACATGTTTTCCATATAAATAGCTTCGTCTCTGTGAGACTTCTATAATTTATCTTAATTAATGATGCACAGTGGATAAATCCAGTAATTGTCTTCTCAGAACATATATATTTATAAATATTGTTAATAAATAAATTGTATTTATTTAACTATCACTTTTAATTATTAAGTTTCTATCTTCAATACGTCTTGCCAATTTTATGGGCGCCAATTCAATTATTCAGTCGACAATATAATATCTTTATACGAAAGTAACGTTAATTATACGGAGAATACCAAAAAAATCAATACCGAAAAATTAAGGAATGCCGTGATTGCAAGATCGTTTGAAAAAATAAACATATTGATGTGAAATATTTTCATGCACACATCTTCATCGTTTAATTAATTATATAAAATGTTGTAAGCCCTATCAAAGAATTTCCACAATTCGATGACCATCATCAACCCCTTGATGACGGTCAATTAAATGTGGTCCACCCACACTGAGAAACATCATTTTAGGGATCATAAGTTATCTTTTGATTTGGATTTTATCATAAATACTCTCGACTACATTTCAAGTAATATCAATTGATCTTCTCCTTTTTGTCTTCATATCAGTTCGACGTTAGCTTTGTTTATTGCGGCCCGGAAAAGTCCTACCGTAGACTGGCCAAAAAATTGCGTCAGGTTCTTCAGCAGTGATGTTCTCTTTCCAATGTCTCAATTTCCAGCAATAATTTCCTGGATTGTGAGATGATCCGATACTTCTCTGGATATGTCATTACATTCTCCAGATATTCAAGTTTTTTTTAATTAATTCAAAACACTCTTCATCCAGCCATTTTGAGTATTCTTCTGTAGATCTATATCTTAAATGTAATTAATCTTAAAGTAATTTAATATCATTTTACTATTGTTTCTTCATTAAGTGTACAAGCTTCCATTCCACAAAATATTACTAAGAACGTATAACATCTGACCATTCGCATTCGTAATCTGAAGTTTATACAATGGCCGCAGAATATATTTTGCATGCGGATAAAGCTTGCACAGGCTTGCTCAATGCGGCATTTGATTTCCACAGAATAATCCATCTTTCATTTATATTGCAACCCAGGTGTACAATACTTTATCGAGTGATTAATTGATTACCGATCGACCAATGTACGAAGCACCGCGTGTTCCAAGTGATATCGATTGATACACGGGTGGAGGCAATGGCGAAAATTAACCTGCAGCAATTATTATAATTGCGCAACGGTGTTAGGGTGACTGCAGCCAGGTGTACGCTATAAAGTTAGGTAGCGCACCACTGCTCATATCGGCGGATAAATGCTTAGCGCGACATCAGGTTAATGATGTCCACACTTTATTGCTTCCGCAATCCAACGCAATTAAGTTGTGGTATAAAAAGTTTTATTTAGTTTCTCCTTCAAATATAGCAAATTTATTTTGTGGTGACATAATTATAATTTATATAAATTAACTTTGTAAACACCACTTTTTTACTTATTTATTTACTTCCTGACGAAGAAGCCATTGGCTTCGAAACATGTTGAATTTTTTCAATAAATAAGGGGTGTTTACAAAGTTAATTTATATAAATTAATTTTATTTATGTTTTTTTGACTGAGACTGAGAAGGAAGGAGAAGGAGAAGAATCCTATGACAACGAATTCAATCTAAAAACAAATTATAACGTAGAATGAAGTGTGCAATTTTATCGAGATTTGACCACTTGCACGGCTCGTTACCAAGAAATTTATAAAAGAATAATCACAGGGATCAATAATTTAATTTTTGTTCACAACGATAGAACCTGTAAATTTGATAGTTACAAATAAGTATGCCATCCCTGGATATCTCAAAACTGACTTTTTTGATGGCCTCCTCTCATGAAAATCGCTGTCCCGTAGTTTCATGTTATAGCTCTGAAACTCATTGCGATGCTAAAGTATATTGTTTTTTTTTTAATAAGCTCAGTTGATTAAATTTTGGCTCTCAGAAATAATAAAAACACAAGATGGTTCCTAATTATTACGTTGCAAGTTGCGACTAAACTGGGCTCAATATTTAAGTGAGACCCTTACACAAGGTAGAAAAGTGATTTAGTACCAAAAGGGCGTAAATGATTGCGTTTATAGTCTGAGAGAGTGAATACATTTTATTAGGATTTTTTAAACATATGTTATTTTTATTAAAAGTAATTCTGAATCTACTAAGCACGCTGAAATAATAATTTGCTGAGACGCCGTCTACCGGAATTCTTAGTCGATGACGTTTTTACATTTTAAATAATGGTTCAAAATGATATTAGAAAAGTCCTAAACTTTTTGCTGCTCCAGTTAATCCGCAATCTGTTTATTTCGATCCCGGATATTATTAAAACTATTAAAAATATCAAACTGAAATAAGTAGGACCTTTAGTAATTTTTTTCTAACCAAATTTACATTTTGTTAAATTAAACAAATTAATTAATAATAAAGTAATTCTTCACATGGCTTCTTGCCACCTTGCAGAGAGAATATAGAATGAACCAGAAACGAAAGTCGTCTGTAAATGCACAACGCGAGTGCGCCGTGTCAATCGCGACAACTGCGGCGACTGTGACACGGAGCAGCGGCTGCGGAGGTGATGATAAAACAATAATTACCCCCGGCAGCTGCAGGTGGGGCCGCCCCCGGGCCAGATGGATATCGCGCTAAACAAACGGTTACTGTAATCGTCATTTGCCGGCCACAGATGCGGACTGCGGAGTCGCGCGCGGCGTGAATGGCATTACCACTATCTGGGGGGAACAGATGGCCACTATTCGGCGGATGATAACGACTTTACGTATCATCTGTCGCACTGTAACTGAATTAAATGACCCGGGGCATGAAGCTACACATTTCGTACAGTTCTGCAAGAAGGCAGCCCGCGGAAAGCAGGTACACTTTTTACATTTAAAAAAATTTCTAATTAATGACATAGATACCTAGATTATTCAGACACACTATAGCCTGCATTGTCCCTACTATACATAACGTGCACATGGTGGCATCTTGGCGACGGAAACATTCAAAAGTATTTTAATGTTTGCCTTGCCATAAGCTATGGAGTCTCTTTATCTGATATAAATTTGCTTGTTGAACCCCGTATAAGAAACCCGGAGTTCTTTAGATGAAATCAGCATCCTAGTAATATTGGTTATTTTTCTCCTATTACAAGAATGTGCCGTACATATAAAAAAGTATTGTGCTGACCCTAACATCGATGCAGATATTATTGCAGATATCTCGATATAATCAGCAACACGGAGGTGCTTCAGAGAGCTGGAGCCAGTAAGAGCTACTGTCGAATGTTAAAATGAAGAAGTTGTCTTATTTGGGTCACGTGCTACGCTGGGATAAATATCGCCTCCTCCGACTAATAATCGAGGGCAAGATAGAAGGAAGACGGGGATTTGGTAGAAGGCAAATGTCCTGGCTACGCAACATCAGAGAGCGGACCGGAAAGAGACAGGTTTTGGATTTGTTCCGGGCAGCGCAGGAAAGAGAGGTTTTCGCACAAGTGATCGGGGGGACCTGACAAGGCACAACAAGAATAAGAATCTCTTATCGTTTAAGAAGTTACTCCTATACAACATCCACTTTCTTCAATAACCTGAACACCTAGAATACTTAATATAAATTATGTTTTTACATATTCGTAACTACATAATCGCACTGCATTAATACATTAAATATATGCACGTTGCTGGAGCAGGCCGACACTTGTAATTGGAATAGTGGTCTGAGTTTGAAATAAGTGTTTTTTATGTATTTTTTACATTATTCTTTAATATCATAGGCATTCTTCAGGTACAAAGTATTCTTTAATATCATAGGCAATGAATGAACCAAACTCCACCAAAATATCTAAAAAATAATACTCAAAACTTTACACCTCGAACGGGTCTATCCTCATTGGTTTGCGTTTTCTTAAACGCTATTATTACACAACATTGTACACCTGTCAATTTTGACGGATGTCATTTGACAGATATCTTGACATTTCTCGCAGAATCCTAAAGCGTACACAAATAAGTACCTACGTCCCATCTTGAGGTAAGTTGTGATATAATAATAATCTTGTTATACTAAAAATAGAGGGGAATATTTCAATTCTATATAAATGTCAGATGATACACAAACATAAATCAAGGTTTGTTTTAAAAAATATTAAAAAGTGTTATTATATACTAAAATACAACTTAGATTTTGGAAATTTGACATGTTTGTAACATAATTTGAAAGAGAATATTATTTTTAATTTTTTTACAAAAAAAAAAATGAGTGAGAAATAAATATGCATTCAATATATCAATATCAATTAGTTCCAGAGTAAGAGCTCTACAAAATGAATAATGACTATAATAATTAGAAGATTGATTGTGTATCTAATGGAATTAGTAAAACTATAACATGCACAATTACAGAATGTAAAGATTGCAATGAAATAGTGTATTTTATTTTCCATACGATATGAAATATTTGTCCAGAATCGGTAGCATTGTAAGTGTGTTTTGAGGACGTGGATTGTGCAGTGCGTATTGCGATTGAGGTCGCCACGCCGCCCAGGCGAGAGGCGCCCGCCGGTCGGGGCGCCATCCGCGTTCCTCTTCGCCTTCACGGGCTTCCGTCGCTCCGGCCGGCAGCGGCACTACCATCGCCAACTAGAACGCGATGTCCGACAGAACGGCCGTCGCGGTATGTACATAAGTAATTAATTGCGAATGCACCCTATCGAATGTGAAAATTATTATGTACGACATTTTTTTATGTATTTAAAAAAAATGTGACCATTTCCACTCCGGCTTTAGTCAACGGAGCCAATAATACATGTAGTGTTAACGAGAAATCGCTCAAATAAGAACAAAACAAATATTACGAAATCATAAAAACTGTTCAGTCTAAACCATCCAGGGACCCACTCAAATGCACACAAAAAATTCATTAAAATCGGTCCAGCCGTTTAGGAGTTCAATGACATACATGCGCAAAGAATAATTATATACATATTATGTAAAGATATAATAGACTACAATTGGCCCCAAAGGAATTCGAGAGGTGTTTTTCAATCTGTTCAAGAATCTAGAAGAATCAAGCTAGAGTTGGAAAGTGTTTACAAGTTAGTGGTGATCATTTTGAACAGACTTGAATTTGAATAACTAATATTTTTTTATTTAATATTATTATTTTACCTTATTAACTTACTTCTGTGGTGCACGTCAGTTCCACTGTACCGACCAAAAATATGAACAACCTGGTTTTAAACCGTACAGAAAAAGCAAATTACATTCCAATGTAAATAACTGAATTAAAATAAGACGTGAGATTTCACCAGTTCCACAGTTATTCAGTACATAATCCTGTATTAAAAATTAACGCATATTTTATTAAGCAATAGATTAATTAGGCTATTTGCAGTTTTGCGTACGATTTAATAGCTTTTAAGTTGCGCGATTCGTGTTTGTTTTTTTTATTACTATGTTATGATTGCAACATTTCAGAACATTACAGCCAATAATTAGAAGTACGCGAATATGCCAAAAAGAAAAATCTTAGAGGTAGTATGCAATAAATTTATTCAGATACCATAATGCCATACATAGTAAAGCTCAACGCGAATTCTCGATAATCGGCAATAAATTTGTGATGAGCTTTTTTACTGAATCATTTTTTTCAATCCAACAGCAACAAATATTATATACATGAAAGAGAGTATATTTTAAACGATATTTTTTGGAAGAGTTTTTTTTACACATGATGAAAATAATAATATTTAAACAATATTATTTATTCTCTACAATGATGAAGATCTACACTCGAGAATTCTCTGTTTTAGAAACAGATTTTTTTTTAAATTAATCACTTAAAGAACGATTTATAAAAAATAAAAATGAAAAATCAGATACAAGTCTTTATTTTATTTTGAAAATTTGTGAATTTTTATGAATAATAATTAGTATTAGTAATATTATTATAGTGTAACATTAGTACCTATTAATTTTATATTAAGGTAAATGTATTTCATATAGCTGCATGGTTTTTTATTACGTTTAAGTGTAAAGTTAATCAATATAATTTTAGCCCTTATATGATTCTTGCGCGTTTCTCGAAGATAATATACATTAAATTAATGTCCAAAAAAAGTAACCGCATGATCTTGTTAGTCTATTAACAGAAATAATAATCTAATAGATTGATATTATTTTTAATATAAATAAATTAATTAATTGAATAAGTTGAACGTAATAGTATAATTTAATCGATCAATCCCGAAATAAAATGAATGAGTTTCGATCTTGTATGGCGTTAAGACCGACGTGCGTTTCCTTTCATTTAATAAATGCTCGCTGGGGTCAAACTTTGCCCTTCGCGTTAATGCCGAAAGGAAACATAACAAACGGTTACAAATAACAAACAATATCACATGGCGGAAGAGTTCGCGAAGGGCGGAAGTCGCGTGCGCGGCTCGTGTCGTGACGGGGGCGGGATGTCGACATTATTTTTTATTTCACCCCTTCAAAATAATGTCTTCTTAAAATAAAGTGAAGAATTTTCTGTAATTTTATCAAAACAAAGGCAAAATAATAACACAAGCTTTTCACAAAAAATGACACAGTAAAACGATAATTTGTAAAAGTGATATAAATGCACAGTGACGTGAAGAGGGACCCACCACACACCCAGGGCAGTTTTTATGAGCTATAGCTCCCATATCGCCCCTTCACTTTCCCCACACAATTCGGCATTTTTTATGCTAAAGCGGTCATCCTCCCCACGCCACATAAACTCATATGAGTGCAAGCAGCGCGGGAAGGCGTTCCCACAAAACCGCTTCACTGTCAACTTTAGCAAACAATACAAGAAATAGAATGAGACATGAAACATGTTACGTACAAAAAGTAAGATGTGCTTTTTGATTTAGTGGTGTAGGACAATAGTGTAGCGTTCTACCATCTCCGCCAAGCGAGGAAACGGCTTGAAGAGTCCAATTTTTCGTAGCACATGCTTAGTTTAAAATACAGTAACTATTAGTGATGACCAATACACGAGCAGTGAATCAATCACTGGTAACTCTAAGTCACAATCGCTAACAGTGATTGAGTGTCCGCAAATATCGTAATTCTTGTCTGAACTTACTTACTATCACGCTATTTTCCCCGGGGATAAGCAGGGAGCCTTCCCGCGGAGGTAGCTCCACACTTCTCTGTCCTGATACACATCTCTCATCTCATCCACATTCATACGTCTTCGAATGCACGCTTGAAGATTGTTGGACTGGTAGTTGCCACGTCTTACGCGGTCGTCCTCTCTTTTTGGCACCGTCAACACATCTGTATTACTATTATTTTTTTCATTCATTCGCTCAATATGCCCAAATCACCTGAGCGACCCTTTTTAATTCCGATTTTCCACACTATATCTAAGCGATCTCATTTTCAGTGCATTTAATCTACTTTCGTTCCTTTTCTGCCAGCTCCAGGCTTCACTTCCGTACATCAGTGTGATAATATGTATTTATACTGATGTATGTACACTGATGAATAGTCTTACTCGGTAGACATATTTCTATTACAAATTATTTAATTCAAAGCATCGTTCACCTTATTGCCTCGTTCACCCTCCTCTCGATATCTTTCTCAGCCTTCCCTCTTCTATCAAACATACTTAATAAATACACAAACTCACATATTTGTTCCAAACACTCATTGGCTACTAGCATTTCACATGCTGTCTTACATTCCTCCTTTTCGAATACCATCACTTTTGACATATTAACATTCCTAATAAGGTCACTTTGTCTGAAAATATTTTCATGTTATTTTATTAAGAAGATTAAATTTGTTTGTGGTTTCCGATATTTTTATTTCGTTATTTATGTTAGGAAGTTGTAGAAATACTATTTAAATGCTAATTATTGAATATAATACTATTTAAATGCTAATTATTGAATTATTTGAATATCATAAAATTATCATCTTCATAGTCATAAGCGCGAATAAAAAGACAATACTTTACGATTTAAAGGTTAAAGTTAAAAGCGTAATTTGCAGTACAAATAACACTTTTAAAGCGCACCTTAATCTGTAAATCTTAAGAATTGACTCAGTATTATGGCCATAGTTTTCAATCGTTGATATTATCAAATACCAATGACGCTCACAACAGTGAGACAAGAGCGGTAATTTATCCCTTAATTAGTAGAGACATGTATTCCTTGTACTTATCTCTAATTTATAATAAATAATAAAATCGCACAATAATAACGATACTGTCCAGTAGACTTGACCGCAAAGGCGATGTCAAAACATGACTGTGGCTCTTTTGTGACTGCCGTCATGGACTTCCGAGTAGGTACTACGGGGCCGCTAATAACAATACTAAAGCCCGGTCGCCGAAAAGAGAGAATTTCGTACATTGACCCTACGCGTGCGACAAGGATACGTAGCGTAGGTTCAATGTACGAAATTATCTCTATTCGGCGACCGGCTACTTTTAACACTTTTTTCACATTCAATATCAATTGGCGTATGTGGGTTACGGGAGTGTCATTATTGTGGCGGGTAATTAGGCTACTTTAAATTAATGCAATAATTAAAGATGACGCAACGTCGGTCACGTTGCTCGACGGATCCTATTAGTGGGCTCTTGTCTCGCCAGTGCGAGCTGTGAACAGGTACCTAGGTACAGCGAGCGTACCCGCCGCGATCCGTAGTGTATTAATGTAGATGCGGAGGAGCCGAGTAAACAGACGGACCATATGGCGGGAAGGCATTCCGTTATTTATGGATTCCGCCGACAGGGCCGGCTTCCGACGCCAGATTTAATGACTCATTCCGCTGATTTACACCTAAATGCCGAACCGAATGCGATAAAAATGCTGTTTATTAAACTGAAACATTTCAATAATTACACATTTACACTGATAATAATCTTAATGTGTAATAATATCACGATGTCATTTTGTGTGTCACGCGAGGGAAATTTAGAAGGAAAATTGGAGTGAAGTGTCAATTGCCCTTGAATAATATAAATAAGGTGGATACTTGGACCTTTTTCGTTCTAGTGGATACATTTGCAGGGTAGAAAACAAACTAGCTTATTGTCAGAGAATCTAAACATGGAGTGCTACTTACTGTGAGTAGGTAATTATTTCAATTACGTTTTAGATATGTCTTTCGCGGCCGGTCTCCCATGTGTGTATAATCACTAAATACCAAAATGAATAAGTATATTTTAACTCAATTTATATACAGGGAAAATAATAATAAAAAAAACAGGTTGAAATAGATATTTTAATATTAGAATTAGAAAATGGATGCAGTTCTATTATACGAAGAGTATGTATAAATATATAATATTTATATTTTATAAGTAAAACGAAAATGAATATGGAAATGTCAGGGCATTTGTGGGTTGAGAATTTTCACTAAAACTAACAACCATAGGCAATCGGATATTACTTCCCTTTTGTTTGTTTGTAATCAAGAATAAAAATATTAACACATATATTATACATCCAAACCCGGAATAAAAAAAATGCTATTACTTCTGACCGGATTTTAGAAGTTGATTTAAGCTCTTTTTATGTCTTAGGGCCGGTTGTATCAACTTGGTTTATAATAATAGTTAAGTTTGAAGCATAGATTATTTGCATTTTCCACCAATCGAACAACCAGTTTTCGTAAAAATATATGCTTTAAACGCAACTATTACTATAAAGAAATTTGATACAACCGGCCCTTCTTGAGCGCTGTGGTTCAGAAGTAGGTGGTATGTGAAAATGTGCACCAGGTTTGAAATGTTCTGCGACTTAAGTTGTATAAGAAAAACTTCGCCTTTCTCTTATATTTAATGTTTAACAAGTAAAGTGCTTGTTCCTTTTTATAGAGTGGTACTTGGTATAGTAGAACACTGAAGTTTAATTTATGTATCGTGAGTGAAGAATATCTCGAGGCATGAAAATGAAAAGGGTTGTTTATTTATAACTTCGCTGTGACCATTGTGACCATAAAAACGTAATAGTCAACCATACAATTGGTGCTGCAGGACTTCCATCCATTAGTGTCACATTATGTATTTCTATTGCCAATTCAACACTTATGAATATTATGTAAATATTCAAATAAACAATACGGATTCAATCTCCACAACGGTCGATAATTTTCACATTCAATTCATACATTTCGGTCTAAAATATATTATAGTTCACAATATTCATCCATAATATAATAAAAATAAAATAAAAACCTTTTTACTAATAGCCTCCGTGACAGTTTTCTCTCACTTGCCCAACCTAAAATAATAAGCAGGCGCGCAGTACGGTCCCCAGAAAAAAAGGTTAAACTGCATCGCTGCTATCGTATACCCGGCCGCTGTGAATGAATTTCTTCTTTTCAATTATTTCCCTAATTTACCTTCCGGATCGCACCTGTTCCGCGAGTGTCGCTGCGACCGGGTATGCCAGGTGTAACACCAACCGTTGGTCAGGTGTCCCACCTGTTTACCTCGTACCCCGAGTGCGGCGGGGCGCATTCCTCCCCTAATCAGGGGTAGCATCTGCTACATATATTATTATTTAGTCACACACCGCACGCTGGCGTTGTTTTCCGATAGGGATAGGGGACCTCTACCCTCTGCACGCGGAGCGACATAGGGGTTAAACTTATCGGCGTACGAGGCGACGATTGTAACTTGTAAATTAAATTCAATGAGATTGTTCTAATAGCTGAGTACCTACCCATCTGTCTAGTTATCTATTGTAATAATATTTAGAATGGATTTTCAAATTATTTTCAAATTATAAATTTTCATGTTAAAAAGGTGGAGAGTGATTAGAAATAAAAATAATGAGCTTGAAATTAAAATAAGGTCTGAAATATAAATAGAAAAGAGCCATGCATCACACGTTTCTCCTACACTATGTATGCATCCAATATCAAAAAAGCCAATATACGAGAATTATATAAAAATAAATGTATACAAAAAAGAGGTCCTAAAATTGGAGGAACATCTACGATAAATAATGTATGCCACAATTCTTGTATTCTTATGTTCACATTTGATCAATTTCTCTTTCTTTTTCATTATACAATATTAATTAAATATTCACATTGATACATTACACATCGTTTATTAAAAATAATTGAACATGTTTTATATAAATGTGAAAGCTACTTCCACAATTCAAGATCACGTTAAATTGGGGTGCATAAAGTTAACTAAAAATATTGTTATTATAAATAAATAAATGTTAGGTAATACCTTATTTTTTATTATATTGTAATGTAGATAATTCAAACGATTTTCAACATTATAAAATCACATTTACGTTATTTTATATCGGATTGGAAACCACCATTAGGTGTAATAAAGTGGAAAATCTCTAAAGCCTTGTTTGGTACTAATTACGACTAATTGAATAAATCAACTATCCGGCTGAATAGGTTTTGCGAGTTACAGCATCTCCGTGGCGCCAATTTTTTGCCCGGAGATCATTATGACGGCACTCTGGACCATTTTTCTCTGGAAGCGCCGTCCGCCGAGAAGGGCCGGGAAGTGCTGAGAAAAGGCGAACCGAAGGGCAAAAAAGAAATAACGAAGGTTTAGCTAGAAGCCGATAAGGTGTAATCGAGGCAGGTAAAATTCAAAAGGCCAAAAAGGAGGGGAACTAAAAACAACTTTTATATCGCCTTATTAAATAAAACATCCTCCTACTCTCGTAGTCAGGTGCACATTTTTGCGTTAAAACCAGACAAAAAAATACAGGTGCCTCAGGAAAACGAAAACATCAACATTCGACTTTAAATATGGAAAACGATCTGAGAATGAGGCTAATATTATTATTTAAATAAAGACAGAAAGTACATATTAGGTCTATTCAAAGTGTATGTGGATATTTTTAACACCTGTGCAAAATTAACGACCAAATATAAAATTAATTAAGTTTTAATTAATGAAAAATAAATATTTTATCTCATGCCTAATAAATAATTAAATTGCGGATTGAGAAGGTACGCATAATTTAAACATTTCCCGTTTGCGTGTATACGTACTTTGTATAGGAAACGGACAACATGGAATTGATCGTTAATTGCCGCAAGTGTGAAGTTAATACACGCCTAACTATTTAGGTACTTAATGATGATAAAGCCATCAGCGATGACATCGACGAATGTGAGCCATCAGGTGACCGCAGATCGGCATAATGGCTGGATATTCGTCCCGTAGAACAATCGCCCCGACTCGTGCCGGGCTTCCGGCATATGCGACTCCATCTGCTCAACACCTTTCCTTTCTAACCGCCAGTGTCTTGCGTCGGAGATTATACGCGATAATTTACATTCGAGACCAAAAACACCTTTTGGAAAACGAACCATATTTTTATGTATAAAACGAACAAAGTTACACGTGCCTAGGCTCACCTAAAGCCCCAAAAGACACGAAATTAGAAATAGTGCAGCGCAGTTTTTCTAACAGAAGTAGTGCAAAGTCGAGGGCACGACCGTGGATGTCTATCAAAAGACATGGTTTAAGCCTTAACACTTAATAATACGAATAGTAAAAAAAGTATTATGTAGGGTGTCGAATGGATTATTATAAATATCTAACGAATGACAATAAAATTTGTTAGAACAAATTACTTTAAATAAATTGGTAAAATGGTTTTTCACGTGCCAATTAAAATACGGATTAGAAAAATCCGACAATAATGATGGAAAATGAATTATTTCTGTAATCTTTATTTAATTCAAATAATGAAAATATAATAGAAAAACAATATTTGTTTGATGTATGTTGCTACAACTCTGTTTTTTTATGTTAACAAGCAACTCAACGTAATATGTTTGTTTTACTTTACTATGCAACAGGACAATGATATAAAGAAAATATACATAAGTGGGTACACATATATATGTATGGTGGCGAAATTATTTTCAGGGCACAATATTTATGAAGGTTGATAATTTAATTATCAAACATAATAATTTAATAATAGTTGTCCGTCAGTCAGACGGACGGGCCGTCCGTAGTTATTTCCGATAGAAATCGACCATCAAAGATAATAATTTGGTTGTCTGTCTGTCCGTAACATCCTGTAACGTTGGTAATTATAATCAAAATCACGGCCAAAAAAATAAATTACACTTTTGAAAGTAGGGCGCGAACCTCAACGCGCAAATGCCAGCGCGGCACCCTGCCGACATTGCTACCATCGCCTCTCCGTGGACCGTCAAAAATCTACTAGGTATATATCAGCAAAGACGCGAACCATTTCACGTTCCGTGATTTTTCTCGGGTGTTCGGCTAGTGTAAGCCTAAAATTTCACGCACAAGGCCTCTTGTCTACTTATGGTTATCTTGGCTCAGAAAGTGGTTCAATTCTTAACTGCCGGTAATCTCAACATCTTACGCAGGATAAATCAGCACACCGCGACTCGGTCCCCAATTTGTCACATCACGAATAAAAAAATATGATATAAATTTTTAACAATGGGTTTCTTACATGTGTCGTGCGTCTACAACGACCGGAGATTTGTGAATAAGAAAAAATAACATTTTAAAAGTGATCGCGAGTAAACAAACCGCTGTGTAGAAAGCACACCGAGCCAAGGAGACTGAAAGGAGCGTGTTTACACTAAAAATACGAGACGGGAACAGCTGCGAGCACATGGCGGTGGGCGGCGGGCGGCCGGCGGTGATAAGGGCGACAGTTGGAGCCCCGCTGAGGGAGACATGGGAAATGAACCCAGTTATTATTGGAATTTAAACAAGCGGATTGCCGCCCGAACGAGGTGTGCGCCGCTACCGTTTTCCCCGACGAATACCAAATGTTGGCTATTTTAGGTTGGGAGCACGCGCCCGGCGAGTGCTCCTTCCATCTTGCGCATCATGCAAGGACCAATAGTTTCACAATATACTCACAAAATATAAATATATTTTTTTTTAGTATGTTCAAAATTCTGGATTATTGTCACCAGAGGGATCGTCATTAATCAAGATATGTATATAGAATTCTCACAGAGATGAAAAAGCAGTTTATATGAGAAACTGGGTATGGAAGTCTTTGGGTGTGTATAGGGCTTACGACCTGGCTGGCTTAAGTGATCACTTTACACATTCCTTGTACCTCTTCATTGGGAAATCTTTAGAAAACCTCGCTTCAGGCTTTCAGCCTTTTAATGGTAGCTATGTTTAAGGGCAGGACCTCGACTTCATAAATAAGCATAGTCCGATTCATTGCCCAATAACGGGTGATTAGGCTTATTTTTTGATTGACCAGTTTAAGCTACACATTAACAATTTTCTTTGCAACCACTCGATGCAGTACTTGTCCGGCAAGTGAATTAATCCATCTAATTACTGAATATAAATAATTAATTCATTTGGCATCCGCAAATTTCGTCTGAAATACACATAAAAAGGTTAAACAAATTATTCTAGATATTTCATGAAATCCTCATCAATCTTGAAAAAATAATAATGTCTCGATGTACATCAGCTGCAACCTAGATCCAATATTTATTTATTTATTTATTGATAGCGTTGACGTACTTTACGAACTATATGTATCTTACGCGCGAATTATAGTATGTACCTACCTATTTTGTTCTTCCTTTTCAAAGATACGTTATTCTTTTTTGTTTTAAGATGTTGTTTAGATGTTATGCCTCAACTAGGGACGTGAAATTACATGTTTACCTGTAAGAATATTGTGATATATGTGGGGTATAAAAGGATATTTTGAATGCAGTCACCAAGGATAACTAATTTAAAAAGCGCTGAATTCTAGATTTTATGTCTGTATCCCTTCCAATATCATGTTTCGTATACATTTAAAGGCTATGTTTCCTATAAAATCTCAAATTTAATACATTATAAATTAGTAATCTCTATGACCGCAATCAATTTTTTTTGGATATGGCTGCCTTTGCTTTCATACGCCAGATATGTATTGTATTCTGAATAGTACGATAATTATTAGGAGATTAAATATATATTTCGCTTTTATTTTACCAAAAATTATAAAAAACTCACGCTTCAATGTTCTGACAGAGATATGGATCTGCAGAGAGTAGATGTTCGCGATAGTTCATGAAGCCAAAAGCTCGCTTCATTTCAGGATCAATACGCACACAGGCTTGTGGCCACCAGATAAAACTCGCTCAGTGTAATGCTTTGCATCGAGGTCTCACATATCCAGATGCGACAGGTGTTTGAGCGGGATTGCGCACGGCAAATGGTATGCGGAACCGCCACCGCGCCAACACAAGCGGACACTTCATCTTACCGTCTGCACTCCGTACCACGGAGGACAAGAGTTGGCGGACAAAGGAAAAAAATGAGGATGGAAAGATCCTCATTTTTGATCAGAAGAAAATGAGGATCTTTCCATTCTAATGATAGTAATTTTTAAACGATATCTTCGGATATTGCTACCAAATCTTCGATATTTTGTTTGTGAACACTAGGTAAATGCACATCGAAACATTCAATCAAGATGACGGATTAAAAGTTATTTATATGTATGTCATTTTACTGTTCTTTAATTCGCATATAACGCACATCTGTTTTATAATGCTGAATAATTTTTTTTTGTAAATGACGATATATATTTTTTTCAACATGTAATAAAATTGATTAATTCTACAAGGTGCGCAACAATATTATTTCAAACATAGTTTTACATCTGAAATGTTAGGCCACATGTTGATAATGTCATGTTCACATTTTTTCAACTGTTCAGTAATATTCATAAATAAATAATACAGACATCCGTGATTTCATAAAGCACATCTCTTTGAATATTGTTTAATTCTTTTGGTAAATGGCGATAAAATATGTTTTTACAATTATTGAAAAATAGATTAATTCCATATGTAAAGGTAGGTACGATAATAACATTTTTTTGATTTGTACAGTACAAGATGGTAATCGTACGTAACAATTTAATTTGAAAATATGATTCAACGTAAGGGAACATGTTCCAGTGGCATTCTGGTCTAGTTATTATGATATCGGCGTCATTGAGCTGGGATTTGTTTTCGTGATTAATGGCATGTTCACTAAAAAGTGTTACTAAATCTCCAGAAAATATAATTCTAGAAAAAGAATAACAATGTAAGGAATCAATGTATATTATAGATGTCTCACAGAGACGAAACTGTATCTTTTTATGGGAAAGTAGGTATAGAAATCTTTTGGCTGTACATAGGACTTACGACCTATCGTACGGTTGGCTTAAGTGATCACTTTACACAATTGTAACGTTCGCCATTTCCACCCGTGATAGAATAACATGTCTCCTATTTTTTGAATGTTGTATATATATTTAAATTGTACGCCACGTTTCACATGTAAGTTGTAAGAAGTCTCAACGCGGCCGGCCCCAAAGCCTTTTCATTCCCCTTTAATGACCACAGATGTCGTTAATGAGATATCTAATAATCTATATTTGATTTATTGCAGTTTTTTTTAGCAATATACTTTATCTGTCTAATGAAATTCATCCGAATTACTATCATTACACTAGGATATGCCAGAAACATTATTTCAATTTTTATTAAACTCCTTTTTTTAACAGTATTTTCATTCAGAATATTTTGAGTATGTCCAAATTTTTCAGAACAGAACTGGGTTTTTTGTCACAGGGACATCATTAATCAATCAATGTATATTATAGATGAATCATATATACAATATGTGACAAAAAACCCAGTTCTGTTTTGAAAAATTTGGACATACTCAAAATATTCTGAACAATATAATTCTCAATTATTTAAACATTTAACTCATTACACCGTAGGTTAACACGCCAACACATTCCTCGTGTGTGACGCGCTGGGAGTCTGCGCGGCCACAAGTTTGGGGAAGAGCAGAAGTGTGTGGAGTGTGGAGACTGACGGTATGTAGTCTGTCTGCGGTTCTCATGGAAGGAAATAGCTCCCAGCGCTTCATGACCAGAATAATAAATATATTGCGGGCAGTGGCGGAACTGCCATGATTTGTATTACAATTCAACATCCGTCAATAGCAACTTTTATTAAATAATGTAAAATTTATTCTATATATTTAGTTAATAAAAATTTTGTTAACTAGCTACGTCTAACATTTTCAGTTCAAATGGAAGTACTTCCATTTTTTTTTTTAACAAATTCTATTGCAATTTACTAATACTTGCGAGAACTACATTCAAATCTGTTGTTTTAACGTAAGAAAATAATCCATTTAAAATAAGGTTTGAATGTAGTTTTTATAATGTAGAAAAAATTTTAATAGTGGAAATACAATAGTCCCATTTAAATAATAAGTCGAAGAAATAAGTCGAAAAAAAAAAACATGTTGCAAGAATGAAAAAAGCCGAAATAAATCAATCATTCCAAATTAATTAGTTTCATTAATTAATTAGCGTCTCAAAACATTCAAATAATTTTTTTTTTTTTTTTAAAAAAATAGAGATGTGAACACGGAATACGTGTCACATCAATATTCTTACTATTTTCAAACTAAGCTAAGCGCTTGTACTATGAAAATAGGACTAACTTGCTAGTCTGGAGTGAGGTTCGAACCCGCAACCTTTGGATCACGAGGCCAGTGTCCTAACCACAAGACCAACAAGCTAAAATTTTATTCACGTGTTATTTAAGAACACTCCTATTTTCGTGTTGTAAAAATATGGAACAAGCAATGTGGCATCTAGTCTTACTATTTGACAATTAATTGAATTGATTTCAAAGCTATCTCGTGATGGAAATGCATTATGAGAAGAAAATAGTCGCGTTGACCTGTTAATTACAGACAGAATAATTAAGGCGCGTGCACGATATCACAAAGCTAGAACGCACCGTTCGAGAGTTTTTGCTACTTCACACAAACAGTTTTTCCAATTTTTAATTAAGAATATCAAACAATATTATTTATAATTGTTACATAAGTATTTCAGAACATTAAAAAATTGGTGCCGAAGAAAAAAGGCTAACGAGGATTTTTGCTTTACTTAGCATGCAATCTGGTAAATACTTCGATCGGAAGTTAATAATTGTTGCTTTATTGCAAAAAAATAAAATAATGTATATTGCAAGCCGCTCGTTCTGTTTTAAAATCTTTGTCTTCCACCGGAGATTAAAAAATTTGAGAATGACAGCTTTTAAACCGGACACATTAGTTTGCATCGACAGATTAATTAATTATTTATTTTAAGTAGATATTTGCACAAAAAAGTTTCAGATTAATGATAGTGTTGTTTGACTTTGGGTATTAATATCACATTACGACATTGATTTATTGCTCCTATTTAGATGTGAACAAGTCGAATGTAATGGCATTCGAGAAGAAGTGAAGCAATACAAAAGGCAATACTGGCAGGTAATGAATGTTTGAAGCGATTACCTATATGAGTTTGTGTATTTTAAAAGTATCTTGGATAGGAACGGAAAGACTGAGAAACACATCCAAAGGAGGGTTATTGTAGGGAAAAAAGTGAACGGCGCTTGAATAAAGGAAACTTGACAGCGGATGGCGTCCTAGTACCAACAGGAAATGAATCCAAAAGCTGGCAAAAGAGAAACCAAAGTAGATTCGATGTAGTGGAAGCAAGATGTGCCAAACCCATTTATGATAGAGTAAAGAATAAGGAGGGAAAAGAGGGATTTTAAATTTTTAAACACTTAGGTGGTTTGGTCATGTAAAATGAACGAATCGAAGAGAACATAATATGCTGCGGTTTATTGTCACTTTGAAATAAGCTGTACTTAAATAGAATTTCTACGAAATAAAATATGTATCTCGCAATATTCCTACGACAATTATGATTATATTTTAATATATCTACCTATCATAATATTCTGTCAGATAAATATTTTATATCGCTTTTTTTCGATAGTACTGATTACGCACCTACAACTCATCTTCAATATACTGATGCACGGGCCTGGGAAAAAAGCAAGACTCGACGTAACCAGGCAAACCAGGCAGTATGGTCCTGGCAAAAGCCTCAACAATCGATGAGCTTACACGAGAAGATATTTGAATGTAGATGAGACAAGAGTTGCCTGTCAGGCATCTGGGTTGCGGCGCTCTAACTACTTTCCGCTGCCTACTCCCGCGGAGAAAGTAAATATTAATAATATAAAATGGAAAAGAATTAGAAGATGTATATATATATATATTTTTTCATAAGACTACGAGACATTTTAAGCATAGACAATTTAAAAAAGGTATACTATGCAACTGTCCACTCACTACTCCAATATGGAATAATAGGGTGGGGTGGAACTTATAATGATATAATAAATCGAATTAAAGTAATTCAGAGAACAATTATTAATGTCACACTTTAAAAAAATCAAAATTCCCCACACAAACACTATTCAAAATATTTCCAGTCCCAAATGTAGAAACTATATACAAAAAAATATCAATTATGCAACTCATCAAAGAAAACAAACATATAAAAATCGAAAAAAAATACATGACCAAGATTACAAGACTTTAAAATCCCAAAATGCAATACAAAAAAATATCAACACAATTTCATATACTCGGGCATAAAATTTTTTAACAATCTTCCAATCGAAATAAAAAATATACAAAATACAACACAATTGAAAAACAAATAAAGAGGACATCTCAATAAACACAACTAGACACCATTACCCTCAAAATCAAAAACATTCCATTCCACTACTTCATCCCATATATATAATATAATGTAAAATAATTATATGTAAAAGTGCAAAGTACCTCGTTCGAGCACAAGAGCAATGCTCTTAAATGGAGAGGTACTACGTGTAACACAATTATATAATAAATTTTATTGTATTTTTTGTAAATAAATTGTAAAAAAAATAATAATTTCGATTTGGCCGATCCGACACTGCTCGCATAAATCAGTGTGAGAACAAATAAGCCGTGCAGTGCCAAGGATCCGCTGCCGGGCCAGCTGTTGTGCGGTTGGCGCACCATCGCCGCTGCCAAGTGCGGTCCGCGGCGGGACCAGATCTCGGCTTCAGTTGCGGACCATGCCATCCCGGAATAATAAAATGCGATGATTGCTTCTGGCCGAGAACTTATGCCCTTTTCTTGACAGCCTAGCGACAAACTAGAATTTATTTTCGCGCAATCCGCCGATATATATTGGCGCTGACACATCGCGTACACAAAGAAGAATAGTGGAATTTTCTTGCCTGTGTTTTTTTTTTGAAAATATAGTTTAAAAATTTTGAAAGATAATAAATATATACGTTTAATAAAAATACACAAATACTAGAATTGCACATATTGAATACATAAAAATCAAAAATAGGAAACTGGAATTTTCTTTGAAGTAGGTAGGTACCAAAGAGGTGCGTATATTTTTTAACGTGACAGTACATTTTCAAACAGAAAAACATTTCTACGTTAATTTTTCTACCTACCGTGAACTGAAATTTATATATGTATTTTTACAATTGCTGCACTGAATATTTTAATAATACTAATTCAATTGTCAACGCGTTCAAAATATGTATTTTACTACGATAATACGCGAACAAACTACTAGATACACTCATCACTGCCTATACTACACAGACTGGCTAATGAGTACAGTGATTATGCACATGTACCTATTCCACGACAGCTTGAATACATAAAAAAAAACATGCAGTCGAATCTGAGACAGTGATAGTTTCTTTATTCAAATTTACTAATGTTTAACTGTTTTGATAGTTTCTATATTAAATTTACTAATGTTTTACTACGTTACTAGGTTTGTTGAATCTTTCATTTTTTTACATCATATAGTATTTTATTCAATTAATTTCCTATGTATATTTTTTATTTACATGCTTAATAATTTTTTTAAATTTTCATAAAGATTGCTTTCTTGTGTCCTTTTTCTTAATAGTATTTAAACTGCAAGGATGTCTCGTTCCTTTTTACTATTATTTAAAACAAATTATAACCTTCTAACTTTGATATGGCTGACAATGCGAAATGCGGAAAGATTGTTAATAGTAATAAAACATAATTTAAGTAAAACGTTGCGGCACCTACTATTTATTTAGCTTTAAGAAAATAGTTTCATAATTCAGCTAAAAAAAGTGTCATTTAAAATTGTACTATGTCCCTTGCGAATTGCTTCTGATTATGCATGCATGACGTTATTTCACCATTGCGAAAACAGATAGGTAAACGACTAGTATCTAACTAAAAAAGTACTACATTAACAAAAAAGGACTAATCTCGTCCTTTTTTGTTAGTGTAGTTCTTAGTCTTAACATCGTGGAGCAGTTTATTAATTAAACGACCAATTTTGATGATCGTGTAATGAAAAGCAATAAAATATTGCTTCTGACGCCCGGTTCGCCCGCCTGGGGTTCAGTTCAGCGTCTTCGCCTCCAATTTGCAATCCAATCCAATTCTGGACTGCCCGCTGCAGAATTGACTTTTCACGAGTCTTTTTCATTTCAAAACGCACAGAACGAAAACAATTCGTTTTAATACAAATTTTTAATATTAGGTCCTTACATATGAAATTGGCGTTTAGTATGGGAGGAACATAAAGCCGATTTTTTTTATTATAATACATTTATTTAA
Source organism: Agrypnia vestita (assembly GCA_016648135.1). Taxonomy (NCBI): domain Eukaryota; kingdom Metazoa; phylum Arthropoda; class Insecta; order Trichoptera; family Phryganeidae; genus Agrypnia; species Agrypnia vestita. Next base: position 66,951 of record JADDOH010001224.1, read on the forward strand.
TCAAAGTATGTACCATTGCTATCTATGCACTTTTGCCATCTCATAGGTAGTTCATCGATCCCTTTACTAAAAAAACCATTCGGACGGGTATCAATAAAATCATTGAAGGCGGTTTGGACTGCCCCATCGGAGTTGAATTTTTTCCTTTGCAAGAAGTTATCCAAATTTCGAAAAAAATGGTAATCTGTTGGGGCAAGGTCCGGAGAGTACGGTGGATGTCTTAGACATTCCAATTGAAGCTCCTCTAATTTGGTAGCCGTCTGTTGTGCAGTGTGTGGTCTAGCGTTATAATGAAGCAGCAGTGGCCTAGAGCGATTAACCAGCCTCGGTTGTTTAGCAGCTAGCTTTTCCATCATGGTTTGCAGTTGCTGACAATAGACATCTGCCGTAATCGTCTGGCCAGATTTAAGAACGCTGTAGTGAACGACACCAGCACTAGTCCACCAAACGCTCACAAGTAACTTTTTTGGAGTCCATTTTCGCTTGGGGCATGGTTTGGCTGGTTCGGCAGGGTTCAGCCATTGCGATGAGCGCTTCCGATTATCGTACAGGATCCACTTTTCATCACAGGTAATGATTCGATTTAAAATCCCTTCATTATTGTGCGGTTGAGTAATGCAACGCAGCAGTCAACGCGCGTTTGTTGATTTGCTTCACTCAATTCGTGAGGTACCCACCTTTCAAGCTTTTTCACCTTACCAATTTGCTTCAAGTGGATTAAAACAGTTTTATCACTAACACGCAGCCTGCAGCTAACTCGGATGTGGTTTGCGATGGATCCGCTTCCACAATAGCCTTCAATTCTTCATTATCAACTTTGGTCTCCGGCCGTCCACGGGGCTTGTTCTGCAGGTCGAAATTTCCAGAACGAAAACGTTGGAACCAAAAACGCACTGTGTTTTCTTTTGCGGCACCGTCGCCATACACATCATTAATCCTTCGAGCCGTTTCTGCAGCACTGGTGCCACGGTGGAACTCGTACTCGTAAATAACGCGATATTTCAAGTTTTTCATTTTGTAAACTGAGTGACGCAAAGAAAAAACAATTGAGGAAAAAACAAATGAATTATAATTTTCAAAACACAAATACATGAGTAAATAGCTGTATAAATTTAGATTTGGAATTCCTAACCAAAGAGAAGATATTTGAGATTAAATTTGCCAGTACGGCAAAACGACAATTTCATATGTAAGGACCTAATATAAATCATAAGTAGTCCGACGAGAATTTTGACATTCCGTGTGTTACCAAAATATATTGTAAGCTATCCAACTGAAATATCGCCGTGCCAGCATAAATACTATTACGCTAGACAGGCTGTCTCAGCAGGAATATGTCTCGATTTCTTGATCTTTTGATAAAATCTCTGCATAGACCACCAAAATATATAGACATGAACTAACGTAAATTTCTTGGTACACGGTCTGGTTCTACAGCTAGTTCCAAGTACTTGAATTGTTTTTAAAAAATACCACAAGCTTGTAAATTTTTCGTAAATTATGAAAAGGTCAAACTAAAAAATCTTAAAATGTGTAAGGTCATAGTAAATAAGTCGCGCTTTAATACAAAAATATGTTTTTACTTTAAGAAACTCGGTTTGGAACGAAATTTCAAAAAAAAAAACGTCTACATAGGTATTTGTAAAATACACGTTTTGTTCACTAGGGTTTTAATTACTTTAATTAACCATAATGCCGTTTTTTAGAGGGATAGGCAGTGAGCATTTTTGCTTTGTCCACTTTGCCCACATGAACGCTCTTCGGCTGTTGAAGCTTCTAACATAGCGATATCTGGATATCGCCTCATATAAATATGTCTTAAATATACTCAAGGGGGGACACATATCCGCTGCGACCCAATTCCCTCGCCTAAAGATGTGGGTTAGTTGATCTCTGTACAATTTTATACTCTGTGATGCGCTGACATCATTTTATCAATTATTTATTAATTGGTACCGTGTTCGCTATTAATTATTGTATTTTTTTATATTTCCAACTATAGCGGTTGATTGAAGTAGCACAAAAAATCAATCGATTAATTTGTCACGATGAAAAAAGATTTATTTATTTAATTGTGGATAAATGAGCGCGTGGCTCAACCCTTCCCCGCCGGCCGCGACACAGTCACCGCGCGTCGTGCCGGTCACACAGTACACAGCACACAGCACACAGCAGCGCAACACTCCCACGGTGTAATGGCTGGGCGAGCTTCGGAACAGATGGGGCCCGCCGCCATCTGCGCGGGGGGGGGGAGGCGCCACTCGGAGCGGCGCCGCCTGTCTGGCGTCTGCCCCTCTGCCCCCGCCGCCCCCAGCCGCGCTGCAAGACCATCCTCTGGACACTGACCAAATCGATCGGCCGGGATCGATCTGCGGCCGAGAGACATCGGCTGCAATTAATGATACCGAGGAGCGCTGCATTCTGCTGCAGCGGCGGCGTTTTTCTTTTTTCTTGCCACTGACGCAGAATGCTGACGTTGGCTAATTACTGACACCGCCATTGTGTTGGTGATACTGTCGTGACGTGATTTTTTTCACCCAATTTTTACTTGCTATTAATTCCTCTTAAATACATAACATCTATATAAGTATAATTCTCGTCGTTAGTATAGGTTTTTTTCATATAAGTTTGCGATTGAGTTAGTGTGGGTACAGTGCGCAATACGCGCGTTGTTTCGTTGTATTAAGTATCACGCGTACGTATCACGCACTGTACTCACACCAACTCAATTGCAAGGTTATATGAAAAGACCTATACGTGACGCTTCTGATAATTGCTTGTCAGCGCGAGCCGTAAGCAGGCGTATTTTGAATAAAATTTGGCACTTTTTCACTTGATTGGATATGAAAAACCATCGCTGTTTTGACGATCCATTTTTTAAAAATAAATTAATTAATCTAGGACTCTAGGATAAAAGACCATCTACTAGGGTCGATAATGACCTGTTGACGGTCTGTTTGTTAAAAAAATAAAATGACCTTTGCATATGTAACCTAGATAGACACACCTACTTACTATGTGTTTCATAATAATTTAAGTCAATTTAATAATATATTGTAACCGGATCGTGGCGGTGGGAGACATCTCAAACATTTGAAATTAATTAGAGTTTTATTAATTCACCAAAACCACTGGACATGAATTTAATTGGAGCACAATTTCATTAACACAATTTCGCACTAATCGTCACTAATCACTCGTCTGCGAAATACTTTATACTCGGCTTTCCAGAATATTGGCACGTCTCTTGAATAGTTTATTCCCTATTGAACGGTATAATCTCTTAATTTATTGTTGCTGGTCGCACCAGATCGCCGCCTCATTTTTATCTCTGGTTTCCTTTTCTGTGATTTCATCTCGCTTGTCAAAATGGACTGATTTGCGCTACGGTTTGGTCGCCCTTAAAAATAAGAAATGTCATTCCGTGAAGTTTTTAGTACGATCGACTGAATTCTATACATTTCGACTGATTTACTTTAAAATCCTCAATTACGTGTAATTCTTTTCGATTTTGCAAGTTCGTAACATTATTTTTTAATAAGATTTTTAAGAGACCTTCAACTACGTGTATTATTAATAATGTACTTTTTAAAGGTATAACTCTTTCAGTTTATCGGAATGAAATCATTGTGCTATTATTACACCACCTGTCTTAGGATAATAGTCGAATAACACAATATTGTATATGTTGCGCTAGAATGTGTCGCGTGTGATTTGTCGTGATTCAAACGAGTCCACAATCAAAACACAGTCCTCGCATGGCGATTAGTCCAAAGTCGTAGCTACACGCACCCACTTGCGCTGGTGCATGAGTCCGCGAGTCGCCAGTCCCCGGCGCGGCCAGGCGGCCAGGCGGCCAGGGCGGCTGGCGGCTGTGGGAACTGGGAACCTGTCGCGGCGGCCCCATCTGGTTGCGGGCTCTCCGGCTCGGGAAGAGATTCGGATGATTAATGCGGTCTAATAAGTGTTGCATGTTGCGTTCAGCCGCTATCAAATTTTTATGTTAATCTTGTTGACGCATAACGCAGCGCGTATAACGCTTAGAGCACAGCACACTTGTACAGCGCTGTATGCATTCCTTTTGCCCGTATTCGTATTAAAGTATGTCCATTGTATACTCATAATGTTAATTATTTTGCTTGCAGTAGTTGGACCGTGAATATCCAGAACCATTCATGCCTTAGATTATTCCCTTTGAATGTCCTTCGCCTTCCAGGACCTCTTCTGCTCACAATTTAACTTGCACGACGATATGCAACATCCGGTATGTTTCTGGATGTCTCATGATGTATCCAAAATATTGTGATTTCTGGGTTTTTACTGTTAAGGACTTTTTTCGTATGGTATCCGGATTACACAATTATTAACCCAATCAAAGCTTACTTTTAGAAGCCGTCTGTAAATCCACATCACAAATGCATGTTATATTCATTTAACCAATAAAATTGTTTTATATACAATTATTATGTGATATTGTGGGTAGGTACGTCCATGTACCTGATGAATAAATAATTAGATACGAACACAATACGGTATTTTATGAAGGTTGGATTAGGTTGACCTGGATTGAATTCGAACTCTGACCTATAAGGGATTATTTTAAAACTAGGAATTAAAATCCGCCCTGTGGGTACAAGTCAAATAAAATGATAAAAATTGAAAAATATTTTTTGTCATTTTATTAAGCTTGTTTGAATGAATTTTTAAATTCGAAAAAAAAAGTAAACTTTGATGTCGCCTATCTCCGTAATAGTCGACAAACAGGTCCATTCCGAGAAGACATCTGGCCGGCGCAGCTCCCGCGCGGCGTCACATGCGCCGAGCCAGCCTAATTCTACGCAGTCTTATTACAAATTACAACTACCGCCTAAACACACCGCCGTGTAACACGTGAGTGAAAGCTCCGAGAGCGTTGTACAACCAACCCCAGAATAGCCGCCTCGGGCGTAATGTGGCGGAAATGGCGCCTTGTGTGGCGGCGTGGGTTGATCTCCAATCTCCACGGTAAACAGGTCCATTCCGAGAAGACATCTGGCCGGCGCAGCTCCCGCGCGGCGTCACATGCGCCGAGCCAGCCTAATTCCTCGCAGTCTTATTACAAATTACAACTACCGCCTAAACACACCGCCGTGTAACACGACACGGCGTGTCGGGACATTTATCTCGTGAGATGAAATCATTTATGAACAACTTCCGTTAGATGCCTCGGACACGTGTATCATACCACCCCTGTATAGAATATATTTCTTCTTTCGGAAAAATATTCGTAATTTCAGCTGAGTAAATAAAATAAAATAAATTATCCCATATCGGAAAAACATTCATAATTTCAACTGAGTAAATAAAATAAAATTAATTAACCCATATTCCAACAGACGTAACTAAAACGTTCACAAAAATTGTTTAAAAACTTCGTTTTCTATATTAGTATTCTTCTTTATTAAATTTTGTATAGAAAATATTATTTTACACTTTTGGTAAAATGTTGACACTTAAGGAAATAAGCGATAACAAAGGGTGCATTTTTTCTCAATATTTCCAATCTATCTTCTTTAAAACATTGGAGAAGGTATCATGAAAGTAACTTAAATTGAATGTTATTAAAATTTATACACTTTACTCTATTAGTTTTAGGAGCATTTTTCGACTTCAATAACGACCTTTTAACGGACTGTTTATTACAAATCAAAACAAATGAAATTAAACATTCATTCGATTTAATACAAGTTAAATAAAACGACTGAAACCTTGTAAAAAATTTATTCAAATTTTAGCAAGGAAATAATAATTTTTTACGAATAAATTTCGAATAGTATCGAATAAATTTTTAATTTTCCGTATAATTTACTTTCATGATACTCTAACGTTTTACAGGAGAAAGTTGAGAAATATTGAAAAAAAATGCAAACTTTAATGACGCTTATCACCTTAACTGTTCACATTTTATCGGAACATTTTGTACTCAAAATTAAATGGAGAAATCTCCCCCGCAATTTTCACTGCCAGCTACAGGACACCTGTACGTATGAGGTAATTTGTTACTATACTCGTAGTCCATTAGGGGATTGGTCAAGTTGGTAGGACGCAGGCTCAACAGTTCAACATCTAAGGTACTGGCATCGATACTTGCCGCATTCCCTTTATTTTTATTTTTAAAAGGTTTTAGATGTGCATAGTATCGATACCGATATCGAAAACGCTATGAATGAAATTTTCTAAAGCGCTATTCCTAACGAAGTTTTCGTGAAAGTTTTTATCGATGTTTCTGCGTTAAAAAGATTCATAAAACCGCAGTTTTCAATACACTTTTAGTAGATAATTTATCCGTGAAAAGTGCCATAAACACGACACAAGATTTTGCGATATTTGCGTCAGTAATAGACTTTTTTTGTGCTCCTACGTACAGAAATTCCTGCATTTATTTAGAGTACCTACGTCAGACATCGCCAGATAACCAAAAAAAAACACCCAAAGAATAATAACTTTGGCGAGTCGTCAGATGATCGGGTGTAATCTGTCATGATTTGCTATTCTGCATACAGCACTCAAGACCGCTTCGCTGAATTCACCCTTCTTGTCACGTTTGAAGCATCCTTACCTGTCTGAAACCACTGACGTTATTTTTCCTGTTCCTCCGGCACTTGTGACCGGTAGTTTTCCCACGATCACACTCTTGCAAAACTCGGAAAACAATTTTACATTCTATTTATCCGCGATATTGAATATCGGCTTCTTACTAATAAATACACCTCCAAAAACTATTTAAAGAAAACGTTTATTACGTCGACAGTAACAATAGCAAATTTTAAAGGAATCAAAAACAATCCCTAGATTATTAAACAATACCAGCTTTAACCCGTCAAAAATGACGTACTTTTGCTATACTTATATTTCGGTCACGAATTAAGGCTATGAGAACAGCGCTAGCGTAGAATAGTGTCTTGGTAGCGTTAGTGACGGATTTTTTACAAAGAGAATTATTAGAGGTATTTTTATTTTTCGGTGAAAATTTCATAATGAATTATAAAATAATTATATTATAATATGTAAGTGATTATTGATGTGTAACATTTTTCCTCTCGCTTTCCTGCAATCTGTGGGAGTAATTTCGTGAAAATGGACGGAAATGCGTAACAGAAAACTACATGCCGGAGAAGCGCGCTTTTATTTGCCATTTCATCTGACCAATGAGCACGCGCGGTGATAGAGTTGGCCGTCAGATGGTACCAACCCATTTTCCGAGAGGTCCGTACTGTATTAATAAATATATATGAGTTTGTTTCTTCTGCAGGGATTGACAAAATTAAAGAAAATTAACCTTCTCGTATTACTCTGTTAATAAAAAAACGATATTAAAAGTTTATTCTTCAATACGTCCAATATTTATTTGAAAACTTTATTAAGCCCAGCTGTCATGTTAACAATTTTGTTTTTTTTTCTATCCACCAACATAGTTCACTGTTTTATCGACACGGTCACACTTATATAGCGACGGCTCACAGTGGGGCAAAATACAATATTAAAAAAATGCATACATTTTCTTTACATGTATTTACTAATTAATAAATATACGTCTATATAAATAAAAATGTAAATGTTCGTTTGTACAAAATCGACAATCTCTGAAAGTTCTTCACCGATTGCTTTGAAATTTTTGGCACAACGTTGCATTCTAATTCGAGGAAGTTTTTGTATACCTAATTTGTTTTTATATACCTACTATTTATTTATATAAATAAAAATGTAAATTTTCGATTGTCCAAAATCATAAATCTCCTAGAGTTCCTATTGACACAACGTTGCATTCGAATTCGCACAAATTATTTGAAATAAAGGCGCCGGTACCCTACCCTTTCAATATTGATAAACATTTTCCGAATTCAAACTTTTTGATTATATTCGGTTGTCTTTGCTTAATATAAATTAAAAGTTTGAACCGATGAGAAAGTGCAGCCAGTCATATCGGAATATTTCAAAATAAAGGACATTTATGTATACTGTCTATGATTAATTTTCAATTTTGATACTTCCAAGCTTATCGTTCATATCATCATAACAACCATTAATATTGCAAAACAATATGTAACACAATAACAATATACTTCTATAAATTTAAACAAAGTGGATTCATTGCAGAAACACAGTAAGTAGTTGGAACCAAAATTGTTAATATATAAAATACATTTTTCGGTTCTCTAATTCGGACAAAATATTTATAACGATACCAATAATAGTTTTTTGTAAAATAAAATCTGTTGGAAGTAAAAGCAACACACACATCTATACCTATAAAGCTCAATGTCTGTGTGTTCTCTGTACAAATCTACACCGTTTATCCGATCTGACCCAAATTTTGCAGACTTATTGTTTAGGATCCAGCGGGTAACATAGGCGGCATTTCCCCTCTCCCCCTACGCCTGACATATTTTCCATGCAAATCTGTACCGTTCGACCGATCTGACTCAAATTTTGCATACTTATTCTTTAGAACCTGGTGGGTAATACAGGTGACATTTGTCCCTCCCCCTTACCTCTCCCCAGAAAATTTTTCCATGCAAATCTGTGCCGTTCGAAAGATTTGATCCAATCTCCTGGACATCCCATCTATTCCATCCTAGATTAAATGGAAACTTTGTTTTTTTAGAGACTTGTTTAGAAACAAAGGTTGCAAAACAATGCAACCTTTGTTTCCTTTCACAAACTTATTTTAAACTTAATCCTTAACCCGTGAAACGCCGGGTACGACCAGCTAGTATATTAAAATAAATGCATTTATAAATGCATATTAATAATAAGTGTATGAAAAAAGTGCAGATCATTGATAAAAAATGCAAGTTAGTTATAATGAATAATTATTCGATTATATATTTCCATAGTTAGCTTTTTTAAATTTTGAGGTTAATTACTGTCGCTGCTCAATTGATATTTTTAATTGCGAGATGTCAAATCATATGCGACTACTGTAAGGCTCGCTCGTTTTTTATTTTATTTTTCTTTCGCATACTTTTACTATTACATAATTGATATTTTCGTTTATTGAGAGCACAATTAGGTTGATAAATTCGCACGTATTTTCGCGAAGCTTTTTTTTTCAAAATTGGCGTTTTAGTGCAGGAACAATTAGCGAAAGCGTATACCGAGAGTGATTTCTTCTCTTCAAAGCTGGTGACATCAACTTAGATGACAAGTCAGGTAAGGGTCCAATAGGCTCTTCTGGCGACTGTGGAAAGGACGAAAGTTGCAACACAAGGACACCGGCTGAGAACTCCAACATCGATCAGTTCTTTGTTCGTTATCTCACGAAACTCGCCAAGGTGTGGAAATTGATAGGATGGGCCCCGCACAAACTCTCAGATAACAAGACCGATATAATATGTACGGTATAATATAATAAAATTATACTATATGATAAAAAAAAAGGTAAATGCATCAATCTAATATAATAGTGTCATCGTATCTTGCAGAGCGTATTAGTGATTATAATTGGTGTTAAATTATAACGATATGTCCCTTTGAGGACAAAATACGGTAACAATGTTCTCAGAACATACCTACGTATAAAAATATTGATAATTGTTAAGTTTAATTTAATTATGGGAGTTTTAGGTTCAAGTGTACCAGTGATTGTTCATCGAATCGCGAATAATTACAATCATCGTTACAGTCGAAAACTTATCACACAATCACAGTCAATTAATTGTCTCACCCACAGGTGAGGTGGAGATATAATTCAAGGGATACTTTGTATCCAATGAATTCGTGAATCGTCGTGAATTGACAAGGGCCAGTTGCAAGAAGGATCTGATAATTTTTACAGCAATTTATTACAATTTTTACAAATTTATTCCAAAAACTAGGGCTTTCTTCTAAATATGTAGGGTTATTTCGTTTTAATCCAGCAGCAAAAGATGCAAAAAAGTGAATGCAGTGAAAAGTAGACGAACTGCATTTATCTGGTCAAGATTCAAGAATATAGTAACTATTGATGGGTTAAGACTGGATCGTTAATGTGAGTAGGACCTATGAAGACTCCTCGGGAAAAACAATGAATGTCATTTTTTTGTGAAACTGACCTTTTAATGCCATCTGTTGACTTTTTGGGGTATTATTTTATAGAAAAATCAGAATCGGGTACAACTGTTGTGGTCCGCTGTAATAGTTAAATTTATATCTGTTTATCCAACGCAAGAAACAGGAATAACCGCCCACCGAACGTCAAAAAACATAAGAATGTTCTTAGGTTTTTACGGCCACTCAGAATCTTCTGGGGTATTATGCCGTGTTATTACGATCTTTCTGGCCAACGTTTCGGATCCCATTGCAGGGTCCATCATCAGGGCTGATGTGTTACAATAAATATAATAATAACAAATAAATACAATAATAACACATCAGCCCTGGTGATGGACTCTGCCTTAGAGTATATACAATCAAGATTGTATATACTCTAAGGACCCTGCAATGGGATCCGAAACGTTGGCCAGAAAGGTCGTAATAACATGGCATAATACCCCAGAAAAAACAAACCAAAAGGTCAAAAAACATCGTTATCAATTTGACAGTACATACATTTAATATACGTACATACATAGAATATATAGTACCTAATAAGTTATTCAATATTTATATAAAAAGAGCATTAGTGAAAGAAATATGGACTTTAAAACTATAAAAAACTGTTTTTCTCTAAATAAACATTTATTGACATTCATTGTTTTTCCCGAGGAGTCTTCGTATGGAACGGATGAGTAAGAAGGGAATAAGAGTTTTGTATCTTACAGGAAGAAGGCGTGGAAGCTTAGGTTGTCTGGGAAAACAGCGAACCATCATCATTAAACTTGGTACAAGAGTATACATCAATTCAAATAGCCCGTCAAAGATGAATCAATATGGAAGAGGTAAAAATTCTATTTGCGGACAGATGGTGTGGTATTTTAACCATTTCACTTCCCAGAGTGATCATACGATGTATTATGTAGCTTAATTTAATGAGGTCTCAGGTACACAAGAACTGGTATCTCATAATGTGCCTATAATAATATTTTTAGTGTTTGATTGACGTTACAAATGCGGACAACTAGATCGTACGGCATCTAAGATATCCAAGACAATTGTTTAATAGGGTAAAAATTATTAAGTGATTCGGCTAACCGGGTGCGTTTTGGAAGGATCTGTTAAAACGCACTGTGCGGCCGCGAACTTATATTTAGAATATCTCAAATTGTACATGGAGATGTTGAAAAGATTGCTTTGCAAAGGAGAGGCCTCGGCCTTGCAAATTTAGCGGTGGCGATAAACGTATAAAAAAATGCTCGGTGACGGTTAAAAAAAAAGTAAACAAAATTCAAGGGCTCTGATTTTTACTGCCACTCGGACATCCCTCTTGATTGTTTACGGACTGAAATTTTGCAAAAAAATTACAAGGCTTGATGTGTAAATGTTTAATTAAAAGGCGAAACAAGTTTGTAACGCGATGAACTTTGTACGGGGAATTCCGGATTAAAAATTATGCATTGAATATTGGAATTTATTTATAAATACGTTAGTAGGTACCTACCAAGTATGTATTTGCAAAATACACCTAGATACGTATGAATACGAGGAAGTTGTGTATCGGCGGAAGTTGTGTATTGTATATCAGTAAAAAGCGGTTGTCCATTCAGTGACATATTTTCTCGCTAATCCTTCACTTGTTTGTCGAACGATTAGTCTTTTGATGATTCCTCAATATTGGATCCAATTAACCATTCAGTTCTATTTCATCCCCTCACGCAACCGGGTGAGGTCCATGTCATCAAATGTGATTTCTAACATAGGGTGAGTTACATGGCTACATTTTTGAAAAATGAAAAATATTCAGGTGAAGTTTTCAATTAATAAAATAGAAAATGTATTATTTCGTTTTTTGAATAATATTTATTAACAATATTTTTTACCTGGGGGCGCCATGGTCGGGCGCTTCGCCCTCTGAGCCCTGGTCTCCAGTTGCAGGCACATTCAGTCGCCTCACATCCAACCCGTCCACCCCTTCAATTCTTACCCTTCTACCACTTCAACTGTTCACCAACTTTTCTACTTATCGCCGTCCAACAGAGTAACATAACACATCACAACGCTGCACCGAATCAAAGCTGGCAAACAATAAATAATCAGTCAGCGCCGCTTGTTTATTTATCTCACAGAGATGTCAAATAATTATCACAAAAAATGCATAAAACGCGCGGGAATGTCAGTAAATATCACTTCAAACCTTGTTAGTATTCTTTGTAATACTTTTACTTCGATACAATCGCGTAAATACTTTTTGAAAGACAAATTCGGCGGGAGCATTTGTTTTTTTTTCATTCAAATATTTTTCGAATTATTACCGCGCGATGAAACGTCACCGGGGTCCCGACCGGCGTGAAGTCAGCCGCGGAGCTCGGGATCGAGTGTGTTCGTGCGTGGCCCGGCGCCACCGACTTACGCCGGCCGGAGCGCGCGGGGGGCGGGGGATGCTCCCGGCGCGGGGGGGCGGCTGGCAGGCGCCGGTCGCTGTCGCCAGCGGTACATGCCACACTCATCCTATAGTCGCACCGAACATGGCAAATTATTTTCAATTATTTATTGTTTTAATTGTATTTTTTTTTACTCGTCTGTGATATCATTGTCCATCGTGATTCATCAATCGCAGGTTAATGAACGCGAAAGCGTGGGGGGTAAAATGCATTAGATATGTGGCGGAAAGTATCATTTTGTTATGGCGGGAAATTAACATCATCAACTATCCTAATTTTCTGTCTCTCCGTAACTCGCTGGAATTACAACAACGCTGATGATTAGTAGCCGCTTCTAAGGCCCGGGCGCCCGACTGTGGCACGTCAATCAGAGCGCGGCTTATGTTCGGTACATGCAAGGGTCGTTATTAATTATTACTAACCATACACCGGTGAAAAATTACTGGACATAATAGTTACAGGATTTTTAAGCTGAAAATTCATGAATAGAAAAACATTTGTTTCTTTAAATTGACTTTATCAGCTTAAAATGTAAATACCGTGTAATTTGGTGCGGCGACCCTTCTTGTGTGTTGTCTGAGCCAGCGATAATTGCGTGTCACAAACTAATTTTTAAAGTTTTAATTCCAGCAAGTTACGGACGTTGCGGAATTATTATATTTAGATTAGAGTATGTCCCGTGATTTTTACGGGTTTACATTTCAAAGCTAATTCTTTAATAATTTCGAAAATATAATAGCAAAATAATTAACTTTGACGTGATAAAAGCACGGATTGAGAGCAGATAATATTCGTTTTATACAGACAAGCGACATGATCAACTGTCGAAATATGTTTATTTTATGTGAACTGGGAAATTGCATACTTTTGTAGGATTGTACTTTAATCTATAATAACCCATGTAGAATGCTATTTTATAGCTCCTTATTTTATAGTGACTTTTACTGTTACTTGTTATAATGTGTTGCATGTATAGGCACGTGTCTATGACCCGAAAGCTTCCGATATAATTTATACAATTTTCAACATAACCATATGGTCATCAAAGTTAACAACATCTAAACAACAGGGTCTGCCCTTGTAAACACTCAATGACTATTTTATTTAGTAGCTCATCAGAACCAAATCGAGTTGTATATTATATAGACAATGGCTGGTAGCCATCCAAAAAAATTATTTTCATATTGCAATGTAGAACTGTATATTAATCTCATCATAATATAAAATACAGTTAAAATTTTGAAAATTGGATTTGAAGCACTACTATCTCTGATAAGAATATTGTATACATGTATAATAGTATTTCATTTCATATCTAAAAATAAGCTTCGTTTAGAAATACAGATGTTTATAACGATCATTTTTCAAACATAAAACATCAAAATATTTTTCTCAACGTTTCAAGATATTATAATAATATACAAGCAATAACATGGGTCTTTATTTTTCTGTAATTATTTTGTGTATATTAATCCTACTTAATTTTTTTTAAATAATGTGATGTGTTACCGCGAGTTCAACGTGGATGTGTGATGCTGCGATCTGTGATGTAGAGCGGCGCACGTATGGGCCGCTCTGAGAGAGAAAAACCAACGATTCTCTCTGTCTTGTCCGGTAAACAAGTGTACGACTGCAGGGAATGTGCAACTGTGGGGCGTGAGAGGATGCTCGGGACCCAAAGTCTTTAATAAGCGCTTACACCCTTTCAGAGCCCAATTTGTCATCATAAAGATTTGTTCATCTTCCCGAATGTAGTGACGGGCCGAACCCTTAAGCCATGTATTCACTAGGGGACAAATTGTCCCTCAACAGCACGCGTGGCACAGAGTCTACGTGACGTTGCAACGTCGTGCACTGTTCCGCGACGGCGCGCACAACATGGCGCGGCATTTCTACGTGCCGTGGCAACGTTGTCATGCGCACGGTACCCGAGCGTACTCACTGCAACATTCCGCGGAGCGTCAGTACCACGTGGTATGTTTACAAGTGGATACGCATGCGCTGTATCTGTCAAGATGACAGTGTGGGGAAACGAAATTGTTCTTGAACTCATCGAGCTGTATCGATCGAAGATCGCATAGAATGTCCGTCCTTCTTTTTCTTTGCAGTAAAGAATTTCGCATTCTCCTCTTTTTTCTCCTCTTACGTTTCGATAAACTCATTAATATAAACAGATACGCAGTTGACATCATAACCTCCTAGGGCCACATTTCCGTGACGTGGAAAACAATAATTATTTGCAAAAAGGACCTTGTTTTTAATAATATTCAATTTACTACAGTATAACCTCGTTAATTTGAAATTGCGACCCAAAAAAACATTTCGAATTGCGCGGAACCCCGTTTTCGCCAAATGAGATACCGCAGCTGTCATCCATAACCTCGTCGGATGACATTTCCGCGACAAGATATGCGAGTCCCGGTGTGTACACGTCAAATGATCGCGTCATTGTCCCCGAAACATGAGCGTAGATGTTGATGCGACATGCCGAGTGGAATGTTTCGCGATTTGTCCCCTAGTGAATACATGGCTTTATTGTGTGTAATTGTGTGACTGGTATTCGATTAATAATATTTAGATAATTTAAATAGCGCCGTTTTCGCGAATACTCACCTCAAGGGCGCTTTACACGATTGTAAACACAGACCACCAAAATATAGACATGAAATAACAAATATTTCCTGGTTCGCGTTATGGTTCTAAGTTTGGTTCCACTACGTTTGACATGTTTAAAAAATGACTTAGTTTGTAAATTTTGAAACAATTGTAAAAAGGTCAAATTAAATACTCTTCAAAATTATAATGTCTTAGTAAATAAATCACTCCTTTATTACGAAATAAGGTTTTTATTTAATGAGGCTCGGTTTGGAACCAAATTTTTAAAAATAAAACAAAAAACAACATCTATTGTAAAAAATACGTCTTGTTTACAAAGAGATTTAATTATGCAACAATAAATAATTAAACTTTATTATTAACGTGTCTTAAATAAATCCGAAAGGAGATATACTTCCATTGTCCCCCAATCCCTCGCATAAAAAAGGGGTTTATTTCAACTCTGTACAATTTTATAGGTTCTCTGTGATTGTAACAATGATTGGTAACTAAGGTCTCAAATAACGGTTACACAATCATTTTTAAATGACATCTAACTAACTGAACTAACTTACCATCACGCCGTTTCTTCGCGGGATGGACAGAGAGGATGGAGCGCCACACTCTTATGTCCTGACACACAACCCTCGCCACATTCACGTTCATACATCTTAGACTTCGTTAGACAATATGTAAAGATTGTCAAGCTTCATACATACATTCATATATCGGACAGACTGGTAGAAAAATAGAGACAAGGTTGGAAAAACACTTGAGAGGGATCGAAACTTTAGCATCAATTCAGAAATGGCGGACCACGCAAAATGTGTAAGCCATCGTTTTGACATGAGTATTTGGCCGTATTCTGAACTAAGCAATATTGATATTTATGTATCTCGACAGTTATTATATAACATTGTAATGCCACCAATTTTGACGTTTTAAGTTTGATAGGTTTATATTATACATAGGTAAACTATCAAGATGTAGAAATAGCAATATTGCTTACTTCGGAATATGGCCGATAGTCAGAATTTACCCGGCACAAACGACCCGTAGCGCGATGCGTGAACACACTACCAAGCATTTACCGTAATTATATTATTTTCTTTCTAAGCGTACAAAGATAATTCTTTGTCATAGATAAATAAACAGACAAGATGAACAAATTTTTTGTTTATTGTTGTTTACAAGGGATCTCCCCGGAAGTCCACTATTTTGGACCGGGGGCGGAGGAAGCGAGACTTTAGAAAATTATGCATGTACATAAAATTTTAAATTTAAATTTAAAAATCACCGCCGCACTTGGAAAAGTTGCGAAGCCCCTGCGGCAGACACCGCATGTGTGGCGATAGCGGGAGGGGTGGGGGTGTGGGGGGGGAGTGTCGTTGATTCATCGCGGCTATCACTTGCAGATTGCACCGGGGCCTTTTTAGTGCATCCCCCGCCCCCCGCACCGCGCCGCCCGCACCGCCCGCACCGCCGGCCAGGCGGGATATCTCGGCCGGTGCGTGCGTGACGCGATTGTTCTCCAACTGTGATTTACATTTTGCAATATTTATGAGCCAGGTTGTGACATCTTGGGATTGCGCTTTTTTAATTGTCCATGGCTTGGAGGCGAGCGGTTTTGTGACTGTCTGAAAAAGTATGTATGTAAAAGTTGATGTATTTTTTAAAGTACTGATACTCATGCTTATTAGTGGCATGTGTGTACGCACATTGCTAGTAATAAGCACGCTCATTATTTAGTGGCATGCTAAAAAATCAACCGCCACGCCGGTTGATTTATGAGCGTGCTAATGTCATTCACCGTGAGAAGGGGTATCTTTTGAGCATGTGTGAACAGGCTTGCTTATTATGAGCATGCTTATGTCATTCGTGGCTAGTATCGATTATCAATGCGATCTTCTCAGTCAGCGACAGATGAAACAAATATGGCGCGTTGGGGAAATGATAAAACATTACTTTTCGTGACAGTATCGTGACATGGAATCACGAATGTCTGTGGAATACTCGGTCACCGCTATGTAAAAATAATAAAGCAAGAAATAATGTTTATGAAACTTTATTAAAAAACATGAATGATTCAAATCTTACAATAAAAATTATAAAAACTATAATCATTAATGTGCGGTTGGAAACTATTTTGATTTATTGGTTCACTTGAATTTTTTATTTCAATTTGGAGAGTTTCAATTTTGAACTGGAGTTCCTCTCTATTCTATGACAAGAGCATGCCACTAATAAGCATGTGTGTTTGATTGTTAACTTTGAGCATGCTTATTTTTGAACATGTTTAAAATAAGTATGCAAATAATGAGCAAGTATGTACAGTTGCTAGGGCATGCTAGTTTTGAGCATGCCAGTAATAAGCATGTGTATCTGTACTTTTAGAGTAGTTACTTTTTATGTAGGGTATAAAGCAAGCAAAGAGTGCGCACAAGTAAAGAGTATATTCTATTCAATCGGAAAATTCTCTCTAAACTGAATGCAAAGTAGGGATGGGTCGTCGACGTATTTACCGTCGACGAAACGAGACCGTCCACGTCCATCCATCGACGAGACGATCAACTAGTTGAATTCGTCAACTAGTTGACGCGTCAACTTCGTTACGCGGACGTCGCGGACGTTCTATCTAAACATCGGAACGATGGTCAACTGTCTACGGTTCAACGCGACGCTTCTCGACGGCTCAACCGTTGGCTATTTTTATGACGTTAATTTTTAAAATTTAAAGAAGTTCGAAGGAATATAGTTTCGGGGAAAGTAAAACCGCTACTTGTGCTTATTTGTAAAAAGAAATATTTTATTATTTATTTGTTTACGCACATTATAGGCTTTTACATATTGTTTTATATACTTCTTTCTATATATAACAAAGAAAGAAGTAGGTATACACAGAAATATCAGGTGTTAGCAGTAAAATATAAATATAAACTACATATATAAGCAGTGAAAGTATTGGGTATAAGCATTAAAATGTGAGTAAATAAAATGGAAGGAAACAATGATTTTGCGTAATAAAGGCACCAGTTATGAGGTGCGGTAAAAAATACTTTACACTTATTTATTATCTATAAATTTATAAATAAATACATAATTTAAAAATACTTTACATTTGAGATGTTATATAGATATTTATTGAAGAATACATCTTTCAAAGTCAGGCTTTCACTTTGCGGTGACATTATTAATAAATAAATACATCTGTATTATTTGTCAACTTTAGTTTAAGGCTCAATCTGAGAAAAGGAACATTGTTCCCGAAACATGTAAAAAACCAATAAAAAGTAGTGTAAACAAAATTATAATAGATTTATTTTTTATCTATAAAGTTGAAAATAGGAAATTTTTAATAAAAATTAATTAAACCTAAATTCAAGATTATATTACATATATAATAATTAATGTTGGACTCCTGAATAAGGAACATAGTTAGGTATAGAAAATTTTATTCCCTACAAGTTACATATATCATTTATGTGCTAAAGTTGAAAAGCAAGGAAATAACACAATAATTAAATTTTAGCATCCCTTTTCAGGTAGATATAAGAAGTCGAGATCGATCGAATAAAATATTGATTTTAGAAAAATATCTAGCCGGCCTGTTAATTAATAATAGTTCAATAAAAAATAAAATAATTAAACAGAATTGTTTTATTTTATACAGCGTAAAATTGGGAATTCACCGAATCGTCGCACGTGACATCACAAAAAATCAAGTAAAAAAATAATAGATAATAGCTTATTAAGCCTATCTCGCCCTACGCATGTATTCAAATTTCAAATCTCTAGTCATAGTTCGTGTACACAGATGTTGAAATGAAATTACCCGTCGAGACATCTATGGCATCTACAAGTCGACAGCGAGAGATGAGAGAGAAATAAACGTTTTGTCTTGCTCTCGCTCGTTGCTTTGCATTGCGTTAATCTCGAATCGTCCACCGACCACGGCATCCGCTGTCCACCGTCTACGAATTCAACTAGTCCATGCGATAAACGTAAACGGTCGACGCGTCGATGCAACGTCAACGGTTGATTTCAACTAGTCCGTCCATTCAACGCCCATCCCTAATGCAAAGCAACAATTTTTGTTGGACACGTTCAACAATGTGGATTTTTAAATGAATGCCATTAATAGGACACCACAGGTACGGATGAATTATATATTTATTCGGGAGGAATATTATTGAGGAGATGTCAGTGATTTTTGATGTGTAACATCTTTTCTCTCGCTTTCCTGCAATCTGTGGCAGTGATTTCGTGAAAAAGGACGGAAATGCGTAACAGGAAATAAGACGCCGGGGATTCGCGCGCAATTTCATTTGACCAATGAGCGCGCGCGATGGAAAAAATTATCGTTTATAAACAAATCAATGTCCAGCCAGTGCCATCACAGCGGAGACGCACACTTCCAAGATTCAGCTTCTGATTTTGTATATATGTTGCGCGTCTGGTATCAAGCGTGTGGATGTTGTAACTTTGATATATTTTGGCTTATATCTTCGAAACTATCCAATAAATATATTTTTTTTACATTAATGTTAACAATAACTACCCTTAATCATTTACATTCTCAAATTTTTTGTAATTTATGTTTTTTTTTTTTTGTAATTTATATTCTTTTTAAATATTTATTCAAAGTTTTCATACAATATGTACAGCGGCACACTACCGCCATCTATGAAAATAAATAAAAACATATAATTGACCAAACACATTTCTAAACAAAATGCGTATGTAGATATACGGTACCTACCTAGTGCGGCAAAATTCGATACTAAATAAATGCACGTACATTTTAAAAATAGGTAAATTAAATTTTTAAGAGTTATTTTAATGAGATGTATGTATGCTTTAATTTACACAAATAATAACATGATCAATTACGAACAGTTGCAAAATCGTCGCTACTTCGGGTTGGTGGGAAAATGTCGATCGGGAACGTCCGCCGCACGATCCGCAGCGGTCCAGCGATGATGAGACGAGCGGCCGTCCGGGAGACAGGACGATTATTCAGCGGATTGTCGGACAGCATCCCGGCCGCACCTGTTTACGATAAGGCCTGAATTAATTAACAACGCCAAATATAAATTCCGGAGGCTGCCGAATACGCCGACGAAAAAAAATGAAACCGTCCGAAACTTGCAATATATCTGCATTTTTCTTCTGACCTATCTGCAGTCAGTGGGCTCGGAGAGGCCGGCGTGTTGTTAAATTAAGCAAAAACTATATTCTCAGATCAAATCAGTACCTAACTGAAATTTCTGTAGATGGTTTAAATGTACTAACTAACTAACTAACTAACTAACCAACCATCACGCCGTTTCTCCGCAGGGGTAGGCAGAGAGGATTGCACGCCACACTCTTCTCTCCTGGCACACCACTTTTGCTTCGGCCACATTCATACATCTTCTCATACACGTTCTACGGTTGTTGCGGCTTTTAACAGTTTAAATGTACATATTACGAAACATAAGACTGTCATCTTTTAAAATTCCTCATAAAGCACATTTATTTAGGGTGCATAGTAAAAGAGATACGGTTATTTTTGTCTATAGTCCAACAATGCTTAAAAACGCCGATGTTTTTGATAAATATTGCTTCCAGATGTTCTTATTTGCTGAACACAACATTTTTGTGAACGAAGCTTTGAGTGGTTTTGAACAATTATACTTTATGCATACTTCACACGTGCATATTTTTTTGGCTTTACCGTTATTGCGCACAGTTTTGAGAAGGACAAATGAGTCCTATGGACAGTTTTCTAAGCCTTGGAACTCTTCACTCTTGTAATATAAGGCAAATTTGTACATTTTTCAGCTATCGATATTAATTATATTTACGGTATATTGCGTATTGTTACTTGAATGAAATAATTTCTAATAGAAATATGTCACCGAGGCAAGATTTGCGGTACATAATGGAATTCTGGTACCAACACTGATGTATGGAAGTGAATCCTGGAGCCTTCTAATCGTGATAGTATTTTTCCTTCCTCTTCCCATCCCTCCCATTTTATGCATTATCATAATTTAAATCTTTGAAATATTTATTATTTATCACATATTCTTTATCATTGTTTTTTTATTTAGTTTTTTTTACTAGCTTCGAGGAAACTTCACTGGTCATACTAAACGAATATTTATTTTGATATTATATAAAAAAAATGTACTGTATGTTTCCCAAAAATTAAATAAATAAATTCTCCTCTTATGTGACCATCCTTCAATCCTGGATGCAATACAATTCGGCAAATCCTATAATACTCACAAAAGTATATTTAGTAGGTACGGCGAGATATAAAATGATGCCATATTATAATTTAATCTCTCAAGATTTGGCGGTAAATATGGCTACCTATGTATCAACTGGTTATTCTAATCTACGTAAAAAATACAATGGGTGACAATGTGACAAATCACTCTGCGCTTAATTCTATATCTTGCTTTTCGCGACTTTTATTTAGACAGAATATTTTTAGATTGTCGCAGTGTATGGAGTCACAGTTTTCAATTGGGCATTTGGTATTATATATTTTCAAGATAATATTAGGGACTTGTGATGGATTCAATGTAAATAGAATTTACATAGTTTAATCGGCATTTAGTGATAGAAGGTTATAGTCAAACCATTTTTTAATTCTATTTAGGTTCTTATTTTCTTTTTTATTGTATTTTCCCAAGTATCACCAGTTACTACAACTACCGTATCGTTAGCGTAGGAGTATAGTTTTTCAGAAATTCTCAATTGGAAGATCATATTCAGGTAAATAATAAATATTAGCGGTCCTAATACTGTGCCTTGTGGTATACCATATATAGACATGTATAGATTCAAAGTAATTTTTTTTTTAACAAAATTGATTTAAATTTTACTCGATCCAAGGGCGAAAGCGAAGAAGTCCTGGCTGGTATTTAAAGCCTGTAGTGTAATGTAATGTAAAGAATTCGCCGTGACTTTGTATGTATAGGCGTCTTCATGGGGCGAGCGAGGAACCTGTGAAAGCTTGTTTATTTTCCTCACCTGTGGCCTGTGTCAACACGGCCTGGCGCCTTGTCCCAAATATATTGACAAACGCTTCACACTCCGATATCCCTCACATTCTTTTCATTTCAAGTGTTAGAATTGACACCTCTGCTTTGTAATACGCACAAATAAACCCATCTAGCATTTCATAATTCTCTATTTTAAACAAACACAATTTGATTCATATCCTAGCAGCCCAAAGGGGCTATCGAGCTACCTCCTTATACCTGTTTGCATCTTTAAAAACGGCAAGGACTATAAGAAAATCAATCAATCGGCTCACACTGCGGTCAGCTAAATCGTAGGCACTCCTTAAGCTGGTAGTACCAAGGAGACCTGGAGTCACCAAGTTTGCGGAGCGGGCCCAGCTATGAGGAATCAACTGCCTCCAGTGTCGCAATCCATGGAAAATCAAGAAGCTTTCAAGAAGAGCCTAAAAACTCGCTTCTTCAAGATGTCACATGTGTAAAGCGCCCTTGAATCGTCTTCCACGCAAAAAACGGCGCTATAAAAATTATCATAAACATAAACAATTATATATGTCTCACAGAGACGAAGCTATTTACATGGGAAAGTAGGTGTGTAAGTCTTTTTTGGGTGTTTACAGGGCTTACGATTTATCATATGGCTTATCTGATTACTTTTCACAATATAACGTTCACCAACCCCACCCGTGATTGACCACCGCATCTATAAAAAATTTGGAAGTTGTATATATTATTTATGCAGGTACCACGTTTCACATTGACTTACGCTAACGCCATCTATGGTTGAAATTTGTCATCCCCATGAACCATTGTACGTATTATAGATGTCGCTGATAACGAAATATATATTTTTGACTAGAGTACGAAGCAATATTCTTTATTATGCGTATTTGACATTCATCCGAATTATTAATATATACACTAGAATATGCTTAAAAATAATTTAAATTTTTGTCTCTGGGGACAAAACACTAGTAATTGTGTTATTAATTTTTATATATATTTAACATAGTTACTCAAAAATTGTTTGAATAAGAACATCTTCTTAAGGGAGCGTCCATAAACACGTGTACTGGCCAAGGGGGGAGGGGGAAATTAGGCAGAATACTACGTGGGGGAGGAGGGGGAAGGTGGTCATAGCAGAGCTACGCAATTATTAATTTGTTTTATTTGGCAAAATTAAAACTTTGCAGAATACGCGACAGCATATGGATATTTATTTCCAAAGTTTAATTAATACTTTTGTATTTTAGGTACGCTATTTATTCTCACTGCCGTGCGTACACGCGACTATACACAAGTTTGTTTGCACACGGGACTTCCCCCGCCAGTGAGTTTACGAGACATGTCGGAAATGTTTTTTCGGCGAATTTTTTTTTGTTTTTTTTTTTCAAAAACCAAATTCCAAAATGATGTCAGTGAGATATGAAAATATTTTATACAGGACGAAGAATCATTCGTGATAGAACTGCAGCAAGAAAACGATACAAATCTTCTTAGTTTTTTACCTAGCCAGTAATTTGTTTCATTCACCAATTTAATAATGAACCCCGCGAATTTAATAATAATAATGAACCGCCTTAAACCCGTGAAAAATCATGGGACATAATAATAATGAATTAATAACCCTCGCGTGTCACCTGAGCCGCGCGCTGATTGACATATCACGTCAGCGGCTAGTCATCATCAGTGTTGTTTTTTTTATTCCAGCGAGTAACGGACAGACAGACGGACATTCGAAATTAGGATACTCGATTATCGTCCTGTGTTAGTTATTATTGGGGAAAAATATCCGTATCTGTCTGATCAAATTATTCGTGCAAAAATATAGTAAGTGTGCATTTCTTTGCGCTTTTTTTTAAAAATCGTACAAAAAGAAAGTTGGCAGATGAACCTACTCAATTTGGACCTGTAACAACAAATTTGTATTATGCATTCATGTCGTTATCTTTAAGTAGTTACCTAATAATTAATGACAACTGTTTTATTAAGCTTTTTGAATTAATGCTACATACCTTTGTAATGAAAATTACAGTTTTTTTTAAATTGCGGTTATTCCCGACTTGCACCTGCTGAAAACCCGCTCACGATGCTGTATGCTAAATGTATGTATAAAACACCTGCTGGCCGTTGTTCACAGGTACATACATATCTCTCATACCAATATGATACGCCATTTAATGTTCTTCATCGCATCATTTACAACTACCTTTTAATCCTCATATTACAATTAATTGTTTTAATAATACAGCTGTTGTCTAGTGTTTTACCGAAACCGACGGAAACACAGTTTCACTTAACATCCTGGTCATCGACACTGCTTCGGATCGTGATGGTCATTAATTAAAATCACATTGAATGATCGACTCGAACAGCTAACCAACCTGTGTTAAATGCGAGGTACTAACATTGTTGTAATTTCAGCCCAGCCGCTTACAGTTTGACGCTTGAGGCGGTACACTGGCGCCCCATCGTTTGTATATCGAATGATCTGATTCTGATATTTTTTTGACAAGGATTTGTAGTAATTTCGTACACACGCCTCGTCTAGAGAATTTATTTTACTTTACCTGAGAGCAGTGACAAAAAATGCATTATGGCCGGCGCCAAACTGCGCATGTCTTCCGCTGCGTATTTTCATCCTCGTAGTGTGTTTGATAAGCGCATATCGTATGAAAAGAAATGTGGCGGCGTTCCGCGACCGAAGAAACTCGGCGGAAAATCCGTGTAGTGTGGCGCCGGCCTAAATGTCTCAGACACACGTTTTACACCACCCAAGCACACAACACATTTTTCTGATAAGAAAGAAATAATTGTAATTAAAATTAACATTAATATAGATAGATACTACTACTGTATAATATACTGTCGAAGAATACTTGCTGTACGTGAAAATAGGAGTTTACGACTAGATTAAGCTCTTTATTAAAGTTCGCCAGTTTTTTAAAATAAATTTAAATATTAGTAGGTGCTTATTTAAATATAATATTTACAAAGCATAAATAATAAAATATTAGCAAAATGAAAAATAAATGAACATTATAACTGCAGGATTTTGAAACTGAAAATTCATGATTTTTTTTTTAATTGACTTTATTCTCGCAAACTAATTTAATTGACTTAAAATCTAAAGCATATTTACACCAGCCTCTCTTTAATGACTGCATTTTTGGTGAATGTTAGATTCTGATCATCAGTGTTGTTGTTGGAATTCCAGAAAGTTGCGGACGTACATTCAAAATTATGAGCGTTGATAAATAATTAACTTTATCATAAATACTTATTTATATAGAGAAACTAACAGCACAAATAAAAATCAGTTTAAAAAATAGTAAAAAATGGGACAAGGACCTTCTTACAAATTTCCACAGAATTAACAAGTAATAACTATTACTGCACAGTAACAAATATAGACAATCAAAAGATAAAAGAGGGATCAAGAGACGGGAGCAAAATAAAGATCTAATATGTGAAAAGAGGAAGAGAGAGAAAAAAATAATAAATACATAGTATAAAGATATTTAATCATGTAAGATACAAAATATAAATCAACATGAGCAAAAATATAAATCAAAAGCTGCATTGATTTTTACATTAAAATGTAGGTACAATTGACAGTAATTTTAACTAGTTGGTTGCGGTATCCAGTAGGCAGAAGCGCTCAGATTCTGGGTGCAAGGGAAAGTCTTTTTCAAATAAAGGTATAACTAAAAATATGGTGAGAATTGAAAAATGTTACGAAATTTTCTAACATACTCTTAACGCAGTTTTCGTGATAAGTTTTACTGGAGCAGCCTCTGAAAAATCATGTATCTTCGGTCGTATTCTGAAAATACAATTAAGTTATACACAATTTGTAAATAACTTATCGTTTGTTTACTTTATGGAGCTTTCTGATTCACATAATTCATTAATTTCAAACCTGTCAAACTTAAAACGTAACTGACAGCATTTCAATGTTATACAATAACTGTCAAGATACGAAATAGCGATATTGCTGTTTTCAGAATACGGCCTTATATTCTGTCATGGGTCTCCAAAAGTGCCAAGGCAAAATGCGTTATTGGCGTTGATGATAAGGGGTATTGTTTTAAGACATAGAATTTTAAAGTGAAATTAAACAGCGTGGTAAAGTATTGGCTTTATTGGAAAGACAATTTTATGCCTTTAGTGTTTAAATATGAAAACATTCACGATTTTCTAAATAAATTTGCACAATTCAATCAATGCAAGCGTTAATAAGGAGTAATTATATTCATGGTGAAATGGCAAACCAAACTGAGTAGGTACAATTAGCTGTCAGCTGTCAAATTGACTATCGCCGGAAAAGGTGTTGCCGGTTCGAAAAGTCGAATGTCAATACTGTGGCCACGATTTTTATGTGTTTTATTTCATTTTAAATTTCTATATCTCTAAAAAAAAAACTTATATTTGTCTGTTGTATGTAGAATTACAATCATTCTTCATCAAAGCATATTGCCCATATGAACATGCCACTTAGGCCCGGTTGCGCCATCAGAAGTAGGAGTAGGGATGGGTAAAAAATATCGATATTTATCGTCGACATATTTTTTCGCGATATATCGAATACCGATATATATTTTTTTTGATATATCGAAATTTTTTTCTGGGATAACCGATATTTCATTTTTTGGGCGACCTTTTTTTGGGTATCTTTTTCACATTTTTATTTTTTCTGGCGTCCTTTTTTTGGGTATCTTTTTTCAGTTTTTTTTCTGGTGACCTTTTTTTGGGTACTTTTTCACTTTTTTCTTGGCGACCTTCTTTTTTTTGGTCATCGATATATATATTTTTTTGATATATCGATAGTTTTTTCCCGATATATCGATATATTTTTTCGATATATCGATATTTTTTTACGATATATCGATATATTTTTTCCGATATATCGATATTTTTTTTTGCCACCTTGTTTTGGATATCTTTTTCAGTTTTTTTCTGGCGACCTTTTTGACCTTTTTTGGTCATCGATATTTTTTCTCGGATAATCGATATATTTTTTCCGGTGACCTTTTTTTTGGTCACCAAAAGCCTATTCCCCTTACATTTTTGAAAAAATAATATCGATAAATATCGATATATCGATATATATCGATATATCGATATATTTTTCGCAATGTATATCGATTATTTTCGATACTTTTAAAAAATATCGATTCCATATATATCGATTTTTTTTTCATTTACTCATCCCTAAGTAGGAGTAAGAGTTAAGCAAAAAGCATAGATTTTTACGAAAACGAGTGTTTTGATTGGTGGAGAACGCAAAAATCTATGCTTTTTTCTTAACTCTTACTCTTACTTCTGATGGCGCAACCGGGCCTTAATGATTAATTAAAAATTGCCTGTTATATTTCATGAAGGTATATTCGGATACTGAGCCGATCTTACCAGCTGCTCTCGTACAGTGTCGTCAAGCCTGTCAAATTACACTGCGTTTAATTTTCTGCAAAATCGAAACTTTTTTCATTACTGTGAATGAAAATATATTTTTTCTTTGAAGAAAATCCAGTAGAACTCCATATTTATTCAACAAAAAGTAATAATACGAACAGTCACGGTTATTAGATTAATGTAGGTAGCTACACTAATATTTCATTCATTATAACATTTTATTTCTTAAAGTTATTGATGTTTTTTTTGTTTCATTGACCCGAAAATTCGTGTAAGTTTTAAATTTAATATTTCAAAAGAAACCGGTATCAGATGTCAAATATTTGTATTGTTGTAGCGGCTAGGTCCAATACTATCGGCGGCCCTCGTAGTCCAGTGGGTATGACACTGGTTTCTCACACTGAGGGTTCCGGGTTCGATTCCCGGTGAGGTCACAATTAATCTATGTGATTTACTCAAGCCTGGGTATTTTGTGATGTGTTTCGCTTCTGTAATTGGGCTTCTTGGCCTGTTGAAGCGTTAAAAAAAAAAAGGATAAAAGGATACTATTAGATCGAAATACTTCACAACGGATGAAAAGTTCATGTTATATGTACAATAGCGGTCAAAAAATAACTTAAGATATTCCTCACTTATGTATAAATTGAATGAATGAATGGGTATGATTATTTTATGATCAATTGAAACAGAAGGTAAAATAAAAATAAAAACTAGAAGTCACATTTAGAATCAACGGAGAAGGCAGAATTTCCTGGATTAAATTAAATAAAAACTTATAAGCGGTACCTATCTAAAAATAGAAATGTTGATAAAACAAAATTATTTGTAGGTTTTTATCTATACACATAAAACTAAATGTCTGTCTGTTCTCTATATAAATCTACATCGTTTGACAGATTTTAGCAAAATTTTGCTACCTTATTCAATAGGACCAGGCAGAAAACATTTCTCTTTAAAATAATATTATATACAAATCTACACCGTTTGACAGATCTGACCCAAATTTTTCATTTTTATTCTTCAGAACCCATCGGAAAACATGACCCACATTTCCCCTTTTAATCCACCCTCCCCAAGATATATCTCTATTCAAATCTACACCGTTGGACACATCTGACCCAAATTTTTTATACTGCTTTTAGGACCCGGCAGAAAGCATAGGCCACCACGCTTGTGGCCTATGCTTTCTGCGTCGTAGGCCGTCGTAGGCGTATAACGTCGTAGGCCACAAATTACCCCTCCCTCCACCCCGACCTTCCCCTCCTCAAGAAATAATTGTGCATTAAAAAAATCATTTTCAAATTAAATCGAAAGTAATCAAATAATTTTTGATCATGCGTAAAATGATGACACCATTTCTCCTACCCTCGACAATCCCACCCCATCCACATCAATAATTAATAATTTCATATTCAATAATTAATAATAACACTCAATATTTTTTGCATAGATATGCATTTTTTTTTTGCATAGATTTGCATTTTTGCATAGATACTCTATAGAGTATCTATGCAAAAAATCCTATAGGATCCTGTGCAAAAAATACGCCCAAAAATAACTGTCACCTGGGCAACGCCGGGTACGGACCGCTGGCGCTGCTAGTACAATATATATTGAGTACCTAAAAAGAAACTGACGCCAAATAACCAACATGCGTCATAATAATATAATTTCCTTGAGTTGC
Organism: Agrypnia vestita; assembly: GCA_016648135.1. Taxonomy (NCBI): domain Eukaryota; kingdom Metazoa; phylum Arthropoda; class Insecta; order Trichoptera; family Phryganeidae; genus Agrypnia; species Agrypnia vestita. Next base: position 96,158 of record JADDOH010001224.1, read on the forward strand.
CTGGATGGCCGACTATTTAACCTGTAACTTATTTATCCCTGATACTCGCGAAGACCATAGGACGGAGGTGGCGAACCCACGACACACGAACCATTCGGTGAGAAGCGAGCAAAGCTTGAATTTTATTTGCAAAAATAATTTATATAGGTTTTAAAAAGATTGTTTAAAAACGTTGTCCATGACAAAGTAATAATACTGATAAGCGGTTAGGAAAAACTTCGGGGTATCTTTTTCATTTAATTTGAACAGAAAATTAACTTTGGGTGAAATGTCGATGAGTAAGGAAATAAGCGACATCAAAGTTTGCAGTTTTCTTCAATATTTCTGACTGACTTATTTTCTCTTATATCTTGGACTATTAATTCAGTAACTTGTATGAAATACTTAATATTCATCTACTTTCATACAAATCAAATCAAATAACAAAAACCCTCAAAAAATATTTTCTAGCAAAGTTTTGATCATTTTATTTGACTTTATAAAAACGATGAATCAAAATGAATTTTTAATATTCGACTGTAACTGAATGAAATATTTCAAATTTAGTGCAAGCGACAAGGACACGTGGAAATAAAGGAGAAAGTTTTATCACAATAATGTATTTAAATTCAAGAAAACACAAGAGTACATAAGCAGTAGAAATATAAAAGCACTTTGAAAATTGGCACAGGCACTTGTCTCTGGCACGGTCACTATACAGTATTATGGTGGGATTCTCGGTGATCCTAGTTCGCGGATTCCGTGAAAGCTCTTGCCGGAAAAAGCTCGACGGCAGGAACGAAGAAATCTTAGGCCGAGAGACGTTTCGGAGATTAGCATGAGACTCAAGTTTCACCCAAGTTCGGTACCGACTCGGCTGTGGAAGTTTTCTAGGTTCGCCAGAAATACCTCCCGGACACCTCTACGAAGGCAAGAGCTCTTGGAGCCTTTGTTGTTTGAGAGATTAACCTACCTGGTTGTACCGGCGCACGGTTTTTATATGTTTTCAGCGGTGGTGGGAATGCATCAGAAATACAGGTGCTTGCTGCTGCCAGGCGGGGTCTCCATCTGTGAAATTCACCGAGTATGTACCCCTTTGGAAAGAACGGCAATTTCGCAGCAGTTCAGCCGGGTTTAAGTACTTCCTTTACAGGAAATGGACAGAGGTGCGGGATTTTTGTTTACTCCCAGGTGCCCGGATTTTTTTTAAATATTGAAAATAGAGATGCATGAGAGACATCGAATACTTATTGCATCAATATTCTTTCCATTCTCAAACTAAGCTAAAAGCCTGTGCTATGAAAATAGGACTAATTTGCTGGCGTCCTGGAATTGGGTCCAAACCACCGACCACCAGATCACTAGGCGAGCATAATGACTACTACACCGACAAGCTGCTCATAGATTACTTTTGTTACAAAAATTGTAATATTCTATAAAATAATATGATGTGATTTATTCCTCCCATAACCAAGGGCGTCAGCTTTTTATGGAGAGTAATACGATCTTATTGTATGAATGATCATTGTATATTCATGAAAGTTTGTACCATGATATGTATTTACAATAAATAAATAAAAATAAATAAAAAATGACAGTCTAAAGTTTTACAAAAGGAAAGCAAGAAATATTGAAAAAAAATGCAAACTATGATGTTGCTTATCTCTGCAACTGCAAATGGGGTGAGAGTTTTGAGATATTTGCCCCGAAATAAAATAATTATTATTCTTTCTCACGGGAGAGCGTATAAGCAATTTGAGGCTACCTACCAATCCTACCATTGGCGAATGCGGCGCCCGGGGGACCCACGATGCATTTCAGACTGCCATAATTTTTTAAAATCTTTTTGTTTGCATCACATTTTACACATTTTCTCAGCGATTCAATTCAGCCATACTTATCTCAATTTTTTGTTTCGTGAGAAAATAATATTATAACAGAGTGGCTCGTAGCTAATAGAAAAAACTTCGGAGGAGTCTTCTTTATTCAAATTTGAATAGAAAATATTATTTAAAATTAGGGAGGTAAGCGTATCGTAGTTTGATTTTTTCAATATTTCTGACGTAGCTTTGGACTATCATTGAAAGTAATTTATGTCGACGTAAAACATTGGACTATCATTGAAAGTAATTTCTACCGAATAATAAATATTCATTCGTTTCGATACAAGTAAAACGATTAAAACCTTGCAGAAATTTAAAACTAGTTTTTTGCAAGGCTTTAATAATTTTATTTGACTTATACAATTGATACCAAAGTAATGAATTTTTAATATTCGATAAAAAATACTTTCATGTTAGTTTAACGTTTTGCAAAGGTAAGTCAGGAATATTGAAAAAAAAATGCAAACTTTGATGTCGTTTATTTCTTATATTTCACCGAAAGTGTAAAAAATATTTTCTATTAAAAATTGAACGAGGAAGACTTTCCGAAGTTTTTGCTATTAGCCAGAGACATATATGTATATGTCATGAGACATGTATATGTCTGTACAATAGCACCCTACCATAAATCTTTAATTTTACAGATAATAAAACTTTAATACAAACTTATTATTCTTTTTTGTCTTTGCTTGGTAAAAAACAGAAAATAATAATATCGGAGATATAAAAATCCTATTATGTTTATTTAAAAAAATAAAAAGGAGAAAATATTTTTTAACAGCCGCAGTACTAAGAGCCATAACAATATATGCGTATGTTAATAAAATCAGAAGCGTGGTACGCTTCTTCTTATTCACGCGAAGAAAAAATGATTAGGTACATTAAAAGTAACATGGAAGCGATCTTTATATCGATATTGCCAAATGAATGTACTGTAATTGATCTTGGTACTGTGGCCTAGTGTAAAAAAATAAATTCTCTCATTTTAAGTATTTTTTTTTATAAAAGCGTGTTTTTCACTGTAATATTATTTTTTACTTTTTAGTGTTCGTCACATTAAATATTGAAATCAATTGTAACCGGACAGATGTCACCGGCATCAACAAAGTAACATAAAATAACGTTGGGCATTTTAAATAATTTAACTTTTGATAAGTAGGTTGTTGGTGCAGTGGTCATGACGCTCGCCTAGTGATCTGGTGGTCGGTGGTTTGAGGCCTGTTCCAGGACATCAGCAAGTTCGTCCTATTTTTGCAGGCTTTTGAAGCGATACATATTCCGCGTTCGTATCTCTATTTATTTTAAAAGTTAAAAAGAATAATTAAACTGATTTTGGAAAACTAATGGATGATTATTGTATTGTCGTCCGGAACACGTCTCTATGTTAGATTTCAGAGTGATTATAAGTCACGAATCGGGTTAAATATTGATTACAAGATTTGTTTCTATCCTTGACAGATAGACGAGTGAAGCTTAATAAAAGCGTTTAAAAACAGTTAAATATATCGGACAAATATATTCCATCACTCCTGCATAGAAATAAAAAACTATATATACGTACAAAATATACAAAGGATTGGTAGATTCCTGCTTAAATTATGAGTCGAAAATGTTCTAGAAGGTATTTTCCGGAATATGATGTTTTAATAATATTGTAGTGTCAGTACAAAAAGATACCTACACATTATTGCGTTTTTTCTCATAATCATGTTCATGCCAAAACCAACCCCGGTATCAACACTTGTGATATTTTTGCCATTATAGTGGCAATGATTTGTGACCATAGAAAATGTTTCAAAATCATAGACATAGATCATAGATAACATAATATAATATCATAGATAAGATTATTATTGTTCAAAATTATATATTATTTATCTCAATTTATCTATGGTTTGTTATATTCCATAGATAAAGTGTTTGACGTTTCGCGCTGTTTGCACAAGCGCATTTTATTTGATTTCATTCAATTTCAGTGCTGGTTAAATATAGAGCCGGTTTTGTTTATTTGTATTTTTGTAACGACAATGGCTGACGATGCAGAAAACGTATGAATGTGCTCTTCATATTATAATTAATGACATTTGTACCAGTTGTTTTATGTATTTAATAATTTTATTAATAATTGGTTTTCAGATTCCGGTGATGACTGTGAAGGAGCCACTAGATTTGATACGTTTAAGCCTTGATGAACGGATTTACGTTAAAATGAGGAGTGAAAGAGAACTTCGCGGAAGATTACATGTATGTATCGATTTAAATTACAATAACCGCGATCTCCATCATGGTACAGTGAGAATTGTTGAACTTTTTTGTACCAGTTTTCGATCGAGAAATTGCCAACGAACATGTTCTATAAAAGTATGTCGATTGCGTTTAAATGTTTTTGACATTCACGTTAACATTTCTAGTGACCCAATTGAAGTATAATAATGCCTTTAAGGTTAAAACATTGCAAATAACATAACACTAATTTTCAAGAATATTTTTTTTATTTTTCTTGTGAGAGTGGTGTGTTTTTATTGCTATTGTTAAGTCTATATTGTAGGTCTGATTTATTGAATCAAGATTTATTTCATCAATTCTTTTTTTAATGCATTAATTCAACAATCACATTTTATTGTCATAAATCCTCTAAAGAAATTTGGCCACGCACGGTACATTTCCAACTTTTATTTCCGAATATATCATTTTAGCCGTAAAATATATATTACTTTGCCATCTTATTATATTACATTACTTTTTAAAATAAAATAGCCACATACATATTTTACAGACGAAATGTCACAACCTTGCGTGATATGTTATTTTCTACCCCTCAATAATCGTATGTCATACATACTTATGCAAATTTAATATAATAAAAGTTGAGTTAAAAGAATATTAATCTGCATTGTACCATTAAAGTATGGTACCTACATTTATTTTTTATTGATTATTAATTTGCCACCGATGGGAAATATTTAGTGTGTGTAACTAATAATTAGTGTTAGGAGTAATAATTTTCATATTATTTTAATAGTAATCACAATTTATTATTAAAATTTTCTTATCATTTTCATTTCAGGCTTATGATCAGCATTTGAATATGGTCCTTGGTGACGCAGAAGAGACTGTTACGACTGTTGAAATAGATGAGGAAACCTATGAAGAAGTTTACCGTACCACAAAAAGAAATATTCCTATGTTATTTGTGAGAGGTGATGGAGTAATTTTAGTTTCTCCGCCAATGAGAGTTGGAGCTTAATACATAAGTAATTAAATTAACTACTATTTAAAGTTTACAGCTTATAAGTTGCTAAATATATTTGTGATAAAATCCAGATTTTTTTTAATTTTCCCTTAGTTTAGAGAATGTTGAATTAAAACAATAAAATAGGAAAAATATTTCAAATGGTAGCCGGACGACAGGTATTGTGTTTATTGATTCATCTCTAGATTAACATTACCAGAGGATTTTCAGGGTCCTGGATTAGTTATGCCAAATTTTTTATCGGATTTTCTACGCCCATTTTCATATTGTGACAATCGCAAAATAATTACTTGTTGAATGCGCATGCGCGTCATGTAGAATCATAGTGTTGTCTTTGACTAAAATCTCAAATTGTATATAGAAGCTTACGGATTGACTGCTATGTGTGCAAGAATGTTTATTATTTAAACTTTTGAAAAATATTTGTATATTATTCGAGTCAAGGTATTATTTTCTGTACAGAATTTTAAAAATATATTAATATTTCTGCAATCCTTTTTAAATCGTAATGTGTGTTGTAATATGACACTTGAAAAATAATTATATGTTAGACATCCGCACATATGCGCGTCACATAGTCTTTTTCATGACTTCCTGTTGAATTTTGACTTCTCTAGGCTGGACTAATTATCGCACAACGAAAAAAGTGATGCACGTTAAAGGCTGAAAACAATGAAATAATCAATGAATTCGTATAAAACCTTATTTATGGGAGACGTCAATTGCTTTCTATAGTATTATTAATATATTAATGGAAATTTGGCTTAGAAATATACCTTATTTAATCAAAAATAATGAACGGCTGCAAAGTCACATCCGCCATCATGACGAGAATTATTTTAAAACTACTGACATTTGTTGGGATATTTCATGTATTGGATTTTTTTTATAAATAGTAATTAACATGTTTTCAATAAAAAAAGACTAAGTTTTAAGTAGGTTAAAAGTGCGGGAGTAACTACAATATATTGTTTAAAATCGTCTATATGAATAAATAGCATTTTAAAATCGTCAAAAAAAACAAAAATTTCTTGCAAATTTAAAAATGTATAACTTTATTAATATTGTACAGATTCATCACCATGATGTAATGTTTATACATTTTAAAAAACATTTTCCGCATACATATACATTCAGCAACTATTGATGATGTCTAAGGGCCGGTTGTTTCAAGTTGGATTAAAGTAAGCGTTCGTTTAAAGCATAGATATTTACGAAAACGGATCGTCTGATTGGTAGAGAATGCAAAAATCTATGCTTTAAACGAACGCTTACTTTAATCCAACTTGAAACAACCGGACTTTAGAGAGCTTCATTACATATTTAGAGGGATATTTGTAAATTTTCAGCAATTTCATATCTCAAGGTTGGTATACTAGGGGAATTACCGCTGTTTTCCTTGTTAAAAGGATTATTCCAAGGGGGTATTGACAAAACAACTCAACTCGGTGAATATATATTTTTGAAAACAAGAGCGAATGTGTGGTAAACAATACATTAAAATTATTTACTCATAAGATTAAAGGTAAATAAAATATATGAATTGTTCAATTCCGAAACCTGCACTAATTGAATCCATATTTTTGTAGATTGTGCAGATTTTACTATGTAATTAGATGCCTTTTGCTGAGCTTGAAAAACCTCAATGTTCAGGGTGCTTTTTTTCGATTTACATGAAATTCATTTATTCTATTATACAAAAAAAAATATTATTTTTATTCAATATAAAATAAGTATCCATTACATAAACATTTATTTTCTTAAAGAGTTTTGACATAAAATGTTGTAAGTAATAATTATGCTTCCGTAATAAATAACCCAAACAATAAATAGCAGTAAACGTAAGCAGACGCCTGACAGATCAGAGGATATTATTCTGTATTTAGCCAAAGGACGCAATGGGCGAATTGGCCGTACGAAGGTAAACGAAGGAGTTATATATAATTTACTAATGCGTCCAAAGAAGATTTACTTCAATAATAAAAATTAATCTGTTGATACGTAGATTCAGTATCAAATCGACCTGTCACTTTAAGTTAAATGTGGAGTACAGGTAATCGTTATACAGATGGATAATTGATTAATAAAATAGACTCTCGATTATCCAGGGTGGTAGAGGAAAAAATTGTCAGAATAAAAAAAATAACGGATTATCGGCAAAAAAAATTAATAAATAATTACAAACACAACTCCAAATTGGAAAAAAAAATGCACACAGCTGCACGGCATGAAAATACAATATTGATCATATAAAATAAGAGATTAAACAAGTAGATTGGCAGCGCGGTCTCCCGTTTGTGTCAAAATAAATAAGCTATCAATAGGGATCCTTGAAATTTCAGGATGTTCATAATTTCATGAGTTTTATATTTTATTATGTTTATTTAGTTGAATTTTTTTTTTAAATTATGAATATCAAAATATTTTTGAAAAAAAACTTTTAACGATTATTTTTTTGCCCAGGTTATTTTCAACCGGGTTAATGTGACCAACGTTCCGTCTAAGTGGCGCGGCCGCGCAGCAGTTTTGATAGTCCCGCGCGAGCTAGCGCACATTTCAATAAACATCAGACCAAACAAAATTTCAGCACGTAATCGTTCCGAGCTATAATCGCACAACATTGAACTCCTAACAAAACAAAAAGAGTTGCGAGGAATTCAAACTTGAATGGCTTTCTTTATCATTTGAAACTGAAATGCCATCGTTAAAGTGATCGCAAATTTCAACAGTGAAATTTGGGGATATTTTTTAATATCGCAGGAATACAAGATATCATTTGTAAAATTTGTACCCAATCAAATTCAAAAGATATTTTCGATAATGTGTATGTATTGTATAAAAAATTGTCAAAGAACGATTTTTCTTACATTATGGATTTTTTAGTGGACTTTATAATATAATAGATTAAATAATGGTTATTATATTTTTATAGAATAAATTAAAATACAAAGTTTATTATAAATATGTATTTAATTTCGACTTTGAATTGTTTGTAAAGGATGTTTTTTTTAAGAGGCAGAGAACTTTAAATTGAAGTAAAACAAAGAAAAATGTTTTTAATATCCATGAAATTGGTTTTATTTGACAGATAATTTTATGGTATTAATATTTGAAAATGATTTCAGGTATGTGGCTGCCATGGCTGGCCCGTACATGGCGTAATCTGGAGGTTCAATTTTCACAATCCAAATATGTTCAGTGATGAAGCACACTTTTGGTTAAATGGCTATGTCAATAAACAGAATTGCCGTATTTGGAGCGATGATAATCCACAAACCATTGTCCAAACATCATTACATCCAGAAAAAGTCACCGTTTGGTGCGCTTTATGGGTCTATGGAATCATTGGTCCATATGTTTTAAAAAATTATGATGGTCAGAATGTTACAATCAACAATGAGCAGCAGTACAGAGACATGATTACTAAATTTTTCGTTCCTCAATTGGAAGGCATTCATGTTGCAGACATGTGCTTTCAGCAGGAAGGTGCCACACAGCGCGCGATACAATTAATTTACCAAAATAAACGATTGACAAACAATTAATTTCACGAAATGTGGACCTGTTAACTGGCCACCTCATTTGTGCGATTTGTCACCATTAAATTATTTTCTCTGGGGATATATAAAGTCGCATGTCTACGCCAATAAACCAGAAACAATTTAGCACTTGGAAGCCAACAATCGACGCTTTATTAGTGCGAAGAGTGTGTGAAAATTGGACCTCCAGATTACGCCATATACGTGTCAGCCACGGCCGCCACGTACCCGAAATCATATTTATTCAAATATTAATGCCATAAAATTATCTATCAAATAAAGCCAATTTCATGGATATTAAAAACATTTTTTTGTGTTTTTCAATTTACAGTTCTCTATCTCTAAAAAAATACCCTTTATAAGTGTAAAAATTATGTCACAATCGCACATTTGGTGGTTTAGCCTGCTCCGATTTTTGGTTTTCTGCGCATAGACCCTCTTGTCTTAGAGGGAACATTGGATGCGACCCCGAATAATCGGAGAGTCTATGATCTCAAAGAAATGAAACCGTGTTGATATTGGTATAGTAGTGGCTTAAAATTATTGAATATTTTGGATTATCCATTAAGGGCCGGTTGTTTGATCAGTAGTAATAGTAAGCATAGATTTTCGCAAAAACAAGTTGTTTGAATGGTGAAAAGAGCAAAAATTATAGATTTTTGCTCAACTATTACTAAGTACTTGTCAAACAACCGGCCCCAAGACCGCAAGTTTTGAATGGAACAATTCACATAATAGATGCATTTCATTGTTAAGATGTTTTCTTAAGATTATTTCTTAACTTTCATGTGCAATTTATGGTTATTTTTTTTCATGAGTACAAGTTGACTTTCATCCATTGGTTCAATTACAATACCAGTTTTAACTATTACGGCTGGTTTAATTAATTTTCTATGGGCTGTTTCTGGGATAAATGTATTTCCGATTGGAGCTCTCACTGTGGACTCAAAATCACTAACACTGGTGAACGGGAATGGCAACTCCGAAACTTGATGAACTTTCAATTTGGAGTCCTTATTTTCATTTATAATCACATTGTCTTTTTTATCATCTTTTCTAGGCAGTACTTTGGGAACATTGAAAATAGTCCGCTTCCGGTGTTTGGAAGGCTTTAAACCTTTACCAACCCAGGAGCCCCAGCCAGGAAGGGACAAATCTTCTATTTGTGGTTTATTTTTATTGATTTCACTATCTTTATCTTGCTGAAATTCAGCAACAATATCATCATCTTCAAAAGCCTCAGCTATAGTTAACTTTTTCTCATTCTCGTCATCATCTAAATGGTCTCCCTCCATGTCTATATCAGGTAAAGCTGACTGTAGATGTCTGGGTTTAATAGCAACAAACTTATTAGGGTCAATTTTATTTATATTATCTGATTTATTTGAATTTGTTGAGTTTATAGCTGCAATATCTGCATTGAATTTATTTGTAATACTATTTTTATTTTGTGAATTAAACGAATCTGAAATATTTATTGATTCATTCAACTCTTCATCAATTTCTGGGCGAATATTTTTTTTCTTGAATTCCAGGCCTGACAAAACATTATCTTTATGTTTCTTCACTTTTTCTTTCTTTTTAGGTATTTCGGAATCTGATTTAAAATTTTTCAATTTATTTGTGACTTTCTTTTGCAACTCATATTCAAGGTCATCAAAAATATTTTCTACCGTCAGTTTTTCAGAGACCTCATGATTTTTTTCTTTGGTTGGAAACTGCACTTCAATTTTTTCAACATACCATTCAGCCGTTGATTTGACTGGAACATCTTGAATTTTTCGTTTCTTTGCTTTGGGAGTTTGCTTAGCCTTATCTGTATTTACTGTTTGAATTTCATTTAAAACTTCGGTAGTCTGGATTAATGTGGAATGATTTTCTTCTTTAGATTCACCGAGCATGAGTTTTTCTTTGATATTTTTATTAATGTCACCATTGGCATCATTCTTATTAGTGTCGTTTCGATTTTCCCAGTATTTTTTATACCCACTCACAAAATCAACTACCTCTTTGGATTGATTGATACCGGAAAGCCACGGGTTTGAAGCATCTGCCACCAAAGGAGGCAACTCTTCTTTTTCTTCTTCGCTCTCTGATTCACTCAGCATTTGAGTTTTTTGTGTTAGATCTCTGCTTATTGCCAGCTGCTCTGCCAGTTGTTGTCGTGTCTAAAAATATGGTACAATATAGTCAAGTATATTAAAATATAAATTATACAATTATAAAACTTAAAAGGAAGTGTGCAGTTGCTTTAGTAAATCAGCATAATGCTACACAAACATGGGTGTGATGAAACATTGTGCCATCGGTGCAGTTCTGAACAATAATTCATTGGTTAATTGTGTATGTGGTTGGCACATGTACAAATGTGTTAATGTACATATTTTAACGCCTATAACTCATGAAACGAAGGGGGATATTGGGCATAAATGTTATAGGTAGATCTCTTTTCATTTAAGACAATCTATTTAGTATGTGTAAGCCGCATATACTAATTCGATTGTGTACAAGGCACGTTGTTTCGTTGTGTTGGTGTTTATACCCTTATACCAACACAAATAAACAATGCGTCATATGCATGGCTTAGACACACTAATTCGATTATCTTTCATAAATGAAAAGACATCTACATGATGTGACACCCTTGTCTGTTTTTAATTTGATTAATTATTAATTAACTTAAATATTATAATAATTAATTAATTAAATTAATTAACTCCAAATATGAATTTAATTTATTGTAATAATAAAAGTAACCCGCTGGAATACATATTCTGCCTCTCTCGCTATCTACGACTGCCTAGATTGGAAAGAATGATAAAGAAGTTTGAGTTTTCAAACCGCTGACCCCAAATGTTTGGGATAAAGTGAAGTAATAATCTCTTCAATTGTTATACATACGCATCAGTTACACACCTCTTTATCATACTTTGCTCGAACTAGTTTATTCTTTGCCCACTGTCCTGTACTCTTATGCCTCAGAGTAACCCTCTCCTGGGCTCGTGTTTTCTCCAGCTGCTCCAATTTCCTGAGAGCTTGCTCTGGGTCAGTCTTTTGCAATGAGTCAAAGTCCTTTAACTGCTGCTTGATCTTTTCCTTTCTCTGTATCCTAAAGGTATATAAAACAATATTAAATTGAAAAGTTGGAACAAATACAAATTAAAATATATATGTACAAGTAATTTTGTGTTATAAACAAACCTATGAAATTTTTTGCTTTTGATCTTGCTCTGTCTCCTAGCCTTAACCTCCTTGTAAGATTGCTTAGCTCTGAGCCTTGCAGCTTCTTTTCTATGTTCTAACATTTCACTCATGGTCATTGGGAAGGTTTCTTCCTCCGGTTCCTTTTCAGCTGGTTTTAATTCATCCAATTCATTTTCCAGTTCCGATTTTATAGTAAACTTCGATAGATATTCTTTCGTAACTGGTTGTTTGAATGTAGTGTTCTCCAATGGGAATTTTTGATGTTCAAGAGTCCTGTTTCTAGCTACAATCGCATCCCATCTCCCTAATTTATTCTTTACCTCTTCAAAACCAGTTGTTCTTTTGATAATTGCAGCTTCATGTTTTTCCAGGGGCTTTCTTAGTGTTTTATTATTCTTTTGGGCAGTTTTTAGCTTTCTGCCTGTGTCTGCGTGTTCTGTTGAACCTTGCAAGATCTTAATAATATCATTTACGGCGACTCCACTATTTTTCAAATTATTATTTTTGGAAACGTTAAATTCTGACTTCGATCCAGAATATCCCTCTCTTGTAGGTTTTAAAATACGCTGTGTTTTATCCAATGTACTTATAGCCTTTGCCAAACGAATGTGACTGTCGAGGTTACCATCGTCAGCCTCGTCGAATTGAACATCATTTTCGTTGTCCGACATTTTATTATTTTAAATGAAATAAAGAAAAACTAGCAGTATTGACGTATTTCTCGCCGAAACGTCTGTCAACTGTTAAAACGACACGCGTTAAAAGTGAGGTTAAAAACAACCTGAGTAGTATTTTGACAAGTGGTGTAGAGGTGTTCGGGTATGAACGAATCGTTCATTTTGAACGAATCATTTAAAAGAATCAAATGATTTGATTCCTTTGATCCAAAAGGTTTGATTCTTTTGATTCCTTTGATTCTTTTCAATTTCGGGTCGGCATCCGATTCCTTTTTGCATGTGTGCGTGCTGATCGCGGTATACGAAAATACACACACAGTATTACGTGATAGGAGTTTTTTTTAAAGTTTAGCAAATAAATACGTACAAAAAAAATTGTTTGTGATTTTAATCATATATAGTATTTAATAATAAAGCTACCTTGGTATTTTTGTTTCCAATCTCTAAGTTAAATTATTTTATTTTATTTATTTTTCTATATCAAGTTCGATGATTGTATGTGTTTTTCTATATTCAACTTCAAGTTAAATTCTTTTATTACTTTTTCTTACCATATTCAAGCTCAATTGTTTTATTTCTATTTTTTATGTTCTATTATTTTAATTATATTTTTAATATTTAGTAAATTTATTTTTCAATATTTAAAACTTAAAAACAACTGTATCAGCAGATGTTTTAGAACAGACCTTCTCTAGTAAAGCAACAACCTTTTTTGTGTGTGTAATTTCCTATGTTTTAAACTATATTTTGTTTTGTATGGATTTTGTTATCTTAAGGGCGAACATCAATACTTATTTAACTTTTCGCGTTAGTTTACGAAAATGTGGGTTATTATTATTTATTTTAATCAGAAGATAATGCGAAGATGTATGAATGTGGATGATGCGAGAGTCGTATGTCAGGACAGAATAGTGTGGGCCTCTATCCTCTCTGCCTACCCCAACGGAAAAACGGCGTGATGGTAAGTAAGTCAATCAGAATATTACGATAGACAAAATGTTTTAGAAAAATATCATGAATATAACCTTCATTCTTATCTATAACAAGTAACAAGTGAAATGAATTTGATTTGTGATAATTAATTTGACTTGCAACTATAGGTGCAGTGTGTATGGTGGCCCATCATTCTGAAACTTGGATCCACTTTGGAATGGCTTGACACTTTAAAATAATTTATTGCCACCAAGTCTGAGAGCGTTCAGAAAGTAACGTGTATTGTATTTATTTAAGGAATCGACAATCTCTTTGAATGCACAGTTCTGTGTATAAGGAGACAAGTTAAAAATAGATATTTATTTTATTTAGTTTTTGGGAGGTTTAGATTTCTTATAACTTAACATTCTTATTCAATTGGTAAATTATGGAATTTGTTAATTATGTATATATATACATACATTAATTTTTAGCTAAATTTATTTTTAACTCCTATACTGGTATAAATAAAAATAAAATAAATAAATAAATGATTTGTATTTACGTGATTAATTATAATTTATTATTAAGCAATGAATATTATTGTATTTCTTCATATTTCTATATTTTTTGTATCAAAATGATAATTACACATTTTCTCCACACTAAAATATTTTATTGCTAATGCCTTTTATTTTGTTTTGCGACATAAATATTTAATTTACTTTGATATACAAGTATATGTTATTATTTTTACAGTTTTATTTTCGACTTCCTAATATACCTTGATCATACATAAATCGTTTTAGTATTTTCTGATGTTTGTTATTATTTTTATTTTAATATTTTATTTTCCATTTTAAATATGATTGTTTTTTTTCTGTCAAGTTATTGTAACGACAATTAAAAAAAAAAATCCTTTTTTATTTTTAGCTAAGAGAACACAAAACAAAATTTTTAGTACTTGTTAATATTAAATGAAATTGTTTTTTAACGCCTATAACGTATAAATAAAAATTAAATAAATCTTGTGTATTTTCGTAATTAATTATAAATTATTATTACTAAGCAATGAACGTAATTTTATTTTCTACATTTTTGTTATATTTTTTATATGAAAATGTTAATTACACACTTTCTCCACACTAAACTATTTTATTGCTGAAGTGTTTTATTATTTAATAGCATTTTCGATTTATACAAAGCAATGTTAATTATTTTTAAAGTCTAGACGTTTTGCTTAAAGCGTAAATCAAATATATAAAGCGTCGACTTAAAAAATGTAAGTACCAACCAAAATACAAATAATGTACCAAACATTAACGGTGTCATAAAGTAAATTATCGTGTCCACTTGACAGATCTAATACACCCAACGGGACCAACGGGTAACGGATTCACCGACACACTGACCGACTCCTACCTACCCGTACCCGATGCTCTAAAAGACCGATTTCGTCATGATTCATCGTTCAAAAAGAATCAGAACCGGTATGTACCTACACGACTCATTTTAAGACCGAATCGTTCAAAAGAACGAATCAAATGAATCGATTCCTTTTGAATCAAGGAGTCGAAAGAATCGATTCCTTGAAAAGAATCACAAACAGCACCTCTAAAGTGGTGGATAGACCCATAGAAAAGAGAAATTAATATAGATAGACCATAAAAAGATGTCACAAAAAACATTTAATCATAGACATTATTATAAAATACTTTTTATACTTAATGCAGGTGTCAGGTTCTTACCTATGAAATTGCAGTTTTGAATGAAAAATTCAAACAATTTTTTTTGTGAAAATTATACATTAAATTAATCTAAGTATTGGCTATTGTTGTCGATGAACTTTAATAGTACCAAAAATACGATAGTAAAAGATCATCATTGATGCCTTTGCTATAAAAATCCCGGGGACGGCAATCAATGAATTCTTTTAAAAGCATTTTTCACCACCTAATTGTAGTTAAAATTTTTCCCTTGTAAAAATTTATCCGAATTTCGAAAAAATTGGAAATTGATAGGTGCAGAGTCTGGCAAGTCAAATGGGCAACAGGGAGTTCCAAACATAAATAAGATAGAATATTTTGTGTTTGTTCAAATCTTTCAGAACAGTGCTGGATTTATGTCACAGAGACATTATTAATCAATTAGTGTATATTATAGATATCTCACAGAGACGAAACTGTATTAATTATGGGAAAGTAGGTATAGAAGTCATTTTTGGGTGTAACAGGACTTATGACCTGTCTTTTGGTAGGCTTAAGTGATCACTTTACACAATTGTAACATTCGCCATTTCCACCCATGATAGAATATACCATGCTTATTCATTTTTTTGGAAGTTGTATATATGTTCAAATTGCGTGAAGCTTTCATATATGAGTTGTTGGGGATTTAGGGGAATGAAAATGGCTTTGTACAGGCCGCATGGAAAAGGCGCTTACAACTCATATATGAAAGCTTCACGCAATTTGAACATATATACAACTTCCAAAAAAATGAATAAGCATGGTATATTCTATCATGGGTGGAAATGGCGAATGTTACAATTGTGTAAAGTGATCACTTAAGCCTACCAAAAGACAGGTCATAAGTCCTGTTACACCCAAAATGACTTCTATACCTACTTTCCCATAATTAATACAGTTTCGTCTCTGTGAGATATCTATAATATACACTAATTGATAAATAAGATAGTTCCAAGCGTTGTCCGTTGTGAAGCGTGTGGACGAGCATTATCGTGGAGAAGTAATAAATAGAAAAATTGACATGTCTCGGTTGTCTGATAGCGAGCTTGTCCATCAGTTTTTAATTTTTGACAATAAAATGCTGCAGTAATTAATGTGCTAGATCTCTAGAAGCTATAATGAATTACACCGGCATAGGTTCACTATACAGTCACAAGCAGTTTCTTTTGACTCAATTTGTGTTTGGGACATTATTTAGGTACCTCTCTGGGTGCAACCATTGCGACGAACATTTTCGATTATCATACAGAATCCACTTTTCATCACAAGTAACAATCTGATTCAAGATTCCCTCATTTATATGCCGACTCAATGAATTAAGAGAAGCCTCGACACGAGTCGCTGTTTTCCTTTAGTAAGTTCGTACAGTACCCACTTTGTGAACTTCTTTACTTTCGCAATTTGACGAAAATTAATCATTATCATTTTGTCACTGATGTTGAAGGCTGTAGCTAATTCTGTCAAAGTTTAAGATGAATCCGCTTCCACCATAGCTTTCAATTCCTCAGTATCAACTGTAGTCTCCGGTCGTCCATGGGGTTTGTTCTTTAGGTTGAAATTTCCAGAACGGAAGTGATCGAACCAAAAACTCAATGCGATCATTTGAAATACCTGGTCCACACACGTCATTGATATAGTATAGTTGAATTTTCTATTAACTGCCAGGTCATTTTAGTTCATAACATCGCATTCATTCTTCTTACAGAATAATTTATTATCCACGTAGCACTTCTCACTACCCTTGTTTTTTTTAGAAAGAGTTATATAAATATATCGACTTTAGAAAAAGAAAAGCACCTATAATTACAATTTTGCAAGAGGAACAAAACTCTGTATTTTATATGTTATGTTAAAATATCTCAGACTTACATTTATTTTAAAAACGGTAGAATACATTAACGTACCTAAATTTTCAAAAACATCCACCTTATAGTGTATGAATCATCATCTTTAGGTGCTACGAATTAAAGACACCCCTTCGCTCTTTCACCTCTCTCAACCCTGGGCAAGGATATCGGACGCTATGCACAACGGAACCATACACTACTTTAGGGCTAGAGAACTGTCCGCTAACTTTTAGTGGACAGTTCTCAACATGGTCGGCCCGTATTATGCCAGTTGCATAGTAGCCTAACTCTCGCAGATGTCTCATCAACGACAAAGATGTGAAAAAGTTGTCAAAGTATATTTTTATGCCACTTTGGCTGGTAACTTTCCGAGCTCTATTAAAGTGAGAACTACATCCCCGCCTAATCCGAAATCTTTCTTTTCTGCAGTTTTCCCTGTATACACGCTAAAAGCCACCATATAACCAGTGCTGGCACACACAGCCAATTTTTGAAGCCAAATCTTATCGGCTTTCCCCTAATAAATTGTTAGGGGGAATGTTTTCCATAGTACGGGATCATACATTCGTCAACGCTATAATACTCATCTAATCCATAGTGTTTTCGGAAAGATTCACCCAGACTATCCAGCAGTGGACGCAACTTATACAGCCTGTCAGAAGAAGCTGATAATAATGTATTATCATTCAGGTGTAAAGATTGGAGTATCACTTCAAATCTGTTACATCTTATATTTCCTGCAAGAATTTTTGGCACATCATTATCTCTAGAAAAATAGTCTTTTATTTGGTAACTTAGCATAGCCCGACAACAACATAACGAAAATAACGTAAATTTCATCTTCTGTAATCATCAAAGTTTTATTTTTCTGACCCGCGTAAAGATTTGTTTGGTCTACAATGTGTCTTACTAAATATTTGTGGAAAAAGAGCTTGAAATAATCTAAGGGGTCTTTACAATTTTGACTTTCTTATGATGTTGGTTGTGTGCTGTATTCTGGGCATGTGAAGTTAGGCAATTGTTTTTTCTATAATATTGTTATTTTATTTTTAGCCTAAGACTTTTTTGGTGGATTATTATGCGCTTTTAGAGAAGAAAGTGGCTCATTATCTGCATCATCGCTTTCTTCACTCGATGAAGGTGCCTGCAAAATTTCAGTATTTGATGATTGGATACCTGAAGATGCTGACGGCATAGATAGCATCATCTCGCTTTACTCGTAATCGTTGTAGTTCACATCTACTTTGAAGCAATGTGCGTTTCAAATGGTTTAGATTGGCATCATATTCATCGTCAGACTTGTCACTGTTCTCATCCGTAGCCTGACCACACCGTTCAATAGGTGGCTCAATGTAAATAAGGTTCACCGCAGTGTCATTGTCATCTTCGCATTCTAAAGCCAATAAAATTTTGTGCACCTTCAAGCTGTAAAAGTTGTCTTTTATTATTTTATCAAACACCACACCTTAGAGCCCGCTATGCATAACGTCCGATATATCGGACGGCATCAAAATCACACACATAAGAAGCAAAGTAACAATTTTGACAAAAAATAAAGCTTATTTTTACATAGGTACTTATTATTTCAACAGTATTATAGATTTTTAAAAAATTATATCGTTAATATTTACAAGAAAAACAAAATAATGCTTACCATTTTCTTAAAACAGTCTGACCATGATCCGCCATTTTTGAAAATGACAAATAACAAGCGAAATATGGTATTCAAGCGTTTCAAATGGGGTTCCTAATATAAAAAAAATATTGAACTCTCGTTCAAAACAAAGAATCTACCAAATAATTAATTTTTTCTACCAAATATATTAAATTTACTTGCGTCCGATTTATCGGATGTTATGCTGTAATGGGTTAAGATAGTGACTCATATGACGAGTTAAGCGACTCTTTTAAAACATAAAAAAATATTTTTCTTAAATGTTAGACATGTTACCATTGAGAAGAATAAGTATTTGAGAAAGAGTAATCTGCCCGGGAACTCAACATTTGAAGTTCCAAATGCTTTCCATTTTTTGGGGATCTTGGAACTAAGATATCTAACAAAAATGCCCCCGACTTAAAAAAACTTATAACATTAAGGGCCGGTTGTTTGATTAGGAGTAAGAGTAATAGTTAATAAAAAAGTAACCAGTAAAAACCAAGTTTTTATTATACTCCCTTTCTCATTTACTAGTTGAATTTTTTTTTTTGCTTAACCTA
>JADDOH010001225.1:0-59826 GCA_016648135.1 Agrypnia vestita
AATGAAACTGAGAAGGAAAAAATTCAAAACAGAGCTATGAAAACTATCTTAAGATATAATAAATATTCAAGAATTAGAGATATGGTAAAACAACTGAAGGTAACGACAATTAGGCAACAAATAATACAAAATGTCCTAGTCTTGATATATAAAATAAAAAACCGATTAGTTCCATTATATATGAAAAAAAAAGAAATATAATGTTGAGGTCCATACTTATCCTACGAGAAGTAGGTGGATTTTAGGCTTCCACAAACAAAACTGGCAGGAACACAAAATAGTTTGTACTATAAAGGTCTCAAATTGTTCAATGAACTGCCAGCAAATGTGAAAGAAGTAAATAGTCTCACTACTTTACGTAGGTTAGGTGCAAAATATGTGAAAAGTATGTTTAATGTATGATTGTGTTGTGTTGTTTCATGATTTTTTTATAAAAGTCTTCTTTATTTTGTGCCAGAAGTGAAAATGTGTTTCTATTTATAATTATTTATATTGATATATGTTTGGGACTCTTTATGTTAAAGTGCTGTATGTTAACTTATGTTTAATTACTACAGGTAAAAATATATACCTTTTTTACAACTAAATAAAAATATAAAAACAACTCAAAGGGCGATGTTTTAGTGAAATGGTAGATACATAATTGTTTTATATATTGCAGATATCATTTTTTTAAATTTGATGTCTATGGAGCTCTCAAATTGGTTATTGCCAACATTTTAATCGTAATATCGAAAAGAACCTAAAATTGAAAATACATTAAAAACTAGCCGTACGCCCGAGAAAAATCACGGTAACTTGGTGGGCGACCGTTACGTGCTTCCGGAGCCATTGCGTGTTGTGCACTGATTGCGTCATACTCTAATTATCTAACGTTGTAGTTCCAGCAAGTTACGGACAGACAACGAAATTATGATATTTAGATCATTTTTTGATTGGTAATATAGGAATATGACTGGGATATGAATAAATGAATGCCGAATTGTCTCTGGTCTCGTATGAGGATGTCACTAGTGGTGACGATGGTACAGTAGAAAGTTTAGCATTAAAAATCGGTTAACACGAAGCAAAAGATCCCTTCAAAAGAACAATAACCATTATTACTCAGATTTCTTCCACTTACATATTATAGTCTTTTTTTGCCAAAATCGAATATAAATATTTATATTCTGAGTGAAAACACTATTTTTAAAGTACAATTACGCGCAACACGTGACGCATAAACGAACACGCGCGACCACGTCGGCGGTCACCCGACAACTGAGGAGCTGAGTGATAGCGCTAAGATCAATGTCGAGAAACCTCCGACTAACGAGTGGTAAGGGATAAGATACCGGTCGCCACACCACAGGGTACATCCAAATTATTTACCTTTGATAACATTATGACTCAATTTTCTAATGACCATGACGACATCTGATGGTTTTACGTTGAACGATCGCCACTGTATTGTACATACAGGGTGTACCAGAGCTAGCAGCAGAAACTTGGCCAATAGATTCCTGCTTATATTATGAGTCTAAAATGTTTAAGCAACCATGACCTAATATCAATAGTTATGGAGATATGCAGTATCAAAGATTGCATTTTTTTTTTTTATATTTGACTTATTTTTTGCAAAAAGTTGAACTATCATTACTTATGTCGATTATGAAAAGTTCATTCCCTTTAATAAAATGATAAAAACCTACCAAAAATTTTAAAAAAAAAATTTCACAAGGTTTTTATCATTTTATTTAAGTTGTATTGAAGCAAATGAAATTTTCATAGTCGATATAAGTTACTACAATGATAGTTCAACTTTTTGCAAAAAACAAGTCAGAAATGTTGAAAAAAAAATTCAAACTTTGATACTGCATATCTCCATAACTATTGATAGTAGGTCATGGTTGCTTGAACATTTTAGACTCATAACATAGGTAGGAATCTACCGGCCAAATTTCTGCCGCTAGCTCTGGTACACCCTGTATTCAAATATTGCCTCTATATTTAAGCTTACACATACACTGATTTGGAGAGACTAAAACTATTCAAAGAAACGTGATCACAAATCAACAAATTCCCGCAATGGGCCAAGGCAGTCCACTCTGTTGGGAAGAAAACAGATCGCAACCTTGGCTGGCCGCAAGGTGGCCGTCAACCGAAAAAGAATGAAGCTTCAGAACTGAAAAATTGGTCTGGTTGTTAAACAGCAATAACGTTGCACTTAAATTATTGTAACACATTCAGCGCGGGATGAAAAGTTTGTAATGGAAACGATTGCAAATCACGTCACTAATTGGACACGAACACGTTGCGATCATAAAAGATCTTTAACTTAATTGGATAGCTGTGAAGACCAGAGGTAGACGACTGCTCAACCACCGTGCTCTCAGCGAAAATGACACAAAAATAATATCATGATTAGCGAATCCAATTCCGGGTTCCCGGCCCGGTTTACAGTTTTTCCGGATACCGGAATTGTGCGTAATCCGGAATCTTTCGGATTATCGAGACTAAACTATAAAACACTCCATGATTTTTTATCGTTTAATTCCTAATAATACAAATATTTCACATTCCAATTGTTATTTGCCAATCTTGCATCAGTATTTAGGTTATTTTTAGTTCAAATATTCCTTACTTAGGGTTCCCTCACAGTTTGCATGATTTTATAATGTTTTGGAAAGATCTGGAAGCCAATCGAATACTTGAATAAATACGAGAAAGTTCGAGAAATCGAGTCCTTGACTTGAGAAAGCGAGCAAAAACCATAGACTTGGGAAAATAGATGGCGAACTGTAAATCCGTACAATAGACAACGGCGAAAAAATATTACCAGAGACGAGTGGAACTTTCCAGCGAGCGAAAAATTAGTGCGACTTACAAAATAATTATACAACTAAAGTTTGTAACCTGTGACTGTTACTAATTTATATTACTTAAATTGTTTGTTTATCGAGCCTTTCTTATAAATGTAAGTAACATATGAGCAGTCCGCTTTTGCGAACAAGTTAAGGTCAGGCTTGTGCGATATCTGGTTCATTCAAAAACGTACGAAAAAACAGAAAAAAAAGATAAACATCCAAGACCCTAACGATGGTCGAAGGACAGTAAATGTAGAATCAAAATTTGCGAGTCTATCCCTTTGTTTTTTAGTAATGCTTATTAAAATTATATATATTTGTTTAAAAAATAGTTACACTAAATTCACAATCTGCTTTGTTGGGGGTAACTGATGCGAGAGTAACCACTTCTGTAACAGTTCCGGGAAAGGGTGGGTACCTTTCGACTTCAGGAAAATCATTTATCCAAAGGACGGTGGAACTAACTACATCTCGTGGAAGATAACTAATACGATAGAGTCTTGCAAAAGGTGGCGATCAGCCGACGACCACACAATTCCACGATCATAACTGATCACATCGATAGGATGATGAACATGAAGAATTAATTTTAATCGTGTTTAGATTATTTTAATGAGTATACATTCTGTATAATATGCCATTCATTTAATAAAAAAATAATAACATCACTGATCGAAACCGCATGGTTTGCGTCGACTAATCATATTCCAATGCAAGTATGTATTTAAATTAAAGCAACCCGTTATTACTAAACGGAGTTCCAATAATTTTCGCGAATTAAATTAGCGGTTTACCCCGAAGGCAGCCTGAAATATATACCGGTTTAAAAAGAAAATATTTCTGAAAAACAAGTCAACGACTGCTGGTTTGGTTTGTCTAATGGACACTCGATACATTGTGGCACTTTCCACCTATGTAAACACGTTATGTATTTATCTATCACGTCACGAATATGACAGACAAATAAATACGAATGTGTTTGAACATGTTTGGCAGTTCCTCGTGACTATAAATTAAGACGATGCCATGAATGCCAAGGTCCAAACTGACCCAACTCAAGGAACCTAAAATGTATATCAACATCTATTTTAAAAGGAGAAAGATATGTTTAAGGAATACTAGACATAATGAATAAATTATAGAGCACCATTTTCGTAAAAAAAAATATCTCAAGTGCGCTTAACTCTTAAACTGTTTAGTCCTACACTAGTACTTAAAATTAAACATTGTTATGGAAACATAAATTCACAAGGGTAAAGACGGTGGAAGAGCTCTTTCGAGCCGCTAGATATAGGAAAATATACTCTCAAGTGATAATCAATGTTGAGGGGATATAACACAATGCTAGAAGAAGAATGCAAAAATATGGATAAGATTTTGTGAGAAGGTACATTTAAAATATATATTTAAATAAAATCTCTGTTACTTATTACGGAGGCCGAAGAATTCCAGACCCTTAGGCCAGCCACTTAAATGCCTCTTCGCTGAACTTAGTCTTCTGGCAATTGCTGATCGGTTTAGAACCCTTTCTACAGCTGAATTAGAGACTGAACTGAGGGTTTGACGTCTCCCATTGAAGTTATCTGGGATGCAGAGCTCTTGGAGATGCAGAGCTGCCGTGTTATGCGTCGCCGTGCACAACCACCACAATTTAAGTGACATTCTTTCAGGAAAACGGAGTCAATGTAGTTCACGCAAAAGGTTTGTTACGTATGAGAATTTTGAAGTTCCGTATATTCTGCCATATTCAGAAAAGATTGTAATCTAGCCGAAATGAAATATCGATATTCTTAGTATTTTTAATAGGACTAGTGCAATATCACTTTTCAACACCCAACAGTCGTGCAGTAATGGCATACAAACCATTTTTAATTAAAATAGGTACATCAATATTGTGTTATAATAAACGGATTGTAATGTTGGACCTCCACGATGTCTGGGCGTTCTAAAAAATGACCTGTTTATTTGATGTCGAAGTGGTATTTATATCATCACACAAATCAGCCATTGCAATCTGAAGTTTTGTCTAAAATACAAGTTTTTGATGAAAATTATACTGAATTAAATTATGTAAACACTGACCGTGACACCACTGGCCGGCTTAGTTATACGCAACTGGAGATAGCCGATATTAAATACTAATAATATTTCAAAAGTTGGCAGAAATCAGTTTAACGTACATCTACTAATTTCATCATCTAAGAGTTCAAATATTAAACTAAAGCCAACATTTTTGTTACAATGATAAATATATTGACATTTGACATATGTTTGACGTTTCTATATTTTTTAGTGTTGGGGTAACAATCATAAAATAACAATCTTGTTATTTCAGAATACGGCCGAGTTCCGTGTCTCAGACGTACACGTACTAGTCTGATAAGCGTCGTCTATATTAATGTTTTAAGATTAATAAGGTTATAAGTTATAAATAACAGCGACATGTCTATAAATAATAGCGATTTATTTTTTATGATATATAGCAGAAACAGACATCTCCAATTGCTTGTAACTAGGCCGGCCGCTCGCGGCCAATGTTTACGTAAACTTATTTTTCAATAATGCAAATATTATTATTAATATTTTTAATATTTAAAGCATTAATCTTGTGGTTTGACATTATAACAGAGTGTTAGTTAAATTTGTATAAACCATCAGATTTTAGGTCTACCGGTTTCGGGTTTAAAGTGGTAACCCCCTCTCACTCTCTCTCCCTCGTGGATTCCTGATACTTCTATAGGCTAGTTAGTGCATGCCTGTCCTTGACAATATTAAGACGCATATGATAAATATTGGTGAAAAGTTAACAATACTATGGTTGTGGTGTATAGTGTTGTGAGCATAGAAATGTAGTGTTGGTCAGGACCAACACTACATTTCTATTCGTCAGGACGAAGAGACGGGTACGTCTCGAAACCGGTAGACCTAAAATTTGGTAGAATTTTATACAAATTTAACTAACACTCTGTTATAATGCAAATATAATTCATTATCTTTTCCATCACAGCATAATTTAACTTAGCCAATTCCTAATTAAATTCGTAATGTACCGCTTCGGCCGTGACACTCGTCCGCCACTTTTACGCCCGAAAGGCGACTGCTTTGGGGTCTCGCTGCCAGACCTTTATTGGCAGCACTTAAAGGGTTATTTAGAAAAATAATTAAAGGGGTAGGAACATAGCCGAAAAACGAAAGTCGTCGTAAAGCGACGAAAGGATTTTTATAAATCACCTTAAAGCATATTTGCGTATACATTTGTTGGGTGCGCTATTCGGTTAGTCCATTAAATCCACAGAAACTGCCCTATCATTGCAGTAGGCCTGTTCATATATATCCCCTCTGTCAATTTTTCATCACATCACTAATTTTTACGCTGTAGTATGTAGACGAAAAGCGGTGCAATCTCATATTCATGTCGTGAGTGGCTCATCGCGAGATTTGACTTAATCAAACATGCAACATCAACACGAAGAATTCTCTAGAACCACCTGAACGGCAAGTCGTGATCAACGTAATTATTATAATACCCAGACGCGTAACGTAACGCGGATACGCACCTCTCACACGTCCGTTTAGAAAATAATCGAGTACAACAATATTGACTAAATTCGACGAGAAATAGCGACCTACGTGATCGACCACTCGTTGCTGAAGATTCCTAATGAGTGTGTTTACCACAATTTCGACAATAAACTGTTACTTAATAAGCGATAAGAGAAAATGATAGTACAACTCGTTGGAATGTGTTGTGCATAGTACGTAAATAATTAGAAACTAAAAGTAATGTTTTCAGAATGCAATACCGCGCCGGGATTAGTACGTATTGACATTTTGATAAAAATTGAGTTAGAATGACAATAAAATAAACAATTCCTAGTAGTTTATGAGATAACAATAAAACTCTGTTACTAGGGAAAACTAAGTCTCAAGGGAACAACTTTTTAATCTTGCATTATCAATTTACATTATATTTTGTTAAAAGAAGGTCTAAAACAATAGTAACTACACATTATCGAGGTCTTTCGAACATCCTACATTAATTTAGAATCAACTGAAGTATTCTCGAAGAAACCATAATCGCTGGAAATGTGGAGAGGTCGGTCGATCATTCTCGATGTATCGCGAACCGACATTGTGTATATAAGCGATGACGGGCAGGTGCGCAGTTCAGAGTTGTTTGACAAACGACACACAGAAGCTAGGGAACCCGCGCGATACCATAGACAAGAGCAAAGCGAAATAGAAAAGTCCCTACGTATTCTGGAATATTCAGTAGTGACAATTAGTGCGGGTTGCAAAATCGGTGTGAATTACAGAATGGTGCTCCGATAAAATTCGTGCTCAGTGATTAAGGTTAATTTAATTAATAAAACATTAATTAATGTCAAGTGCTTCATTTGCATCCCACAGCCACGATCCCGTGACAATATCTTAAATTGTATTTCTTCATTTTCCTTTTTTATTAATGTAATATTAATGAACCAATGATTATATTATAATCCAGGAATCATCAAAATCCCGGTATTACAATTTAGCCTCAGTAGTGGATCACTACCTGCGTGATATTCTTTCGATTTCAATATATGTACAGCTCCAGTTCGTCACTTTATACTCACTAAAAAAATATTTATAGTTTTCTCCACTAGATTATTATAATTAATTAATACATATTACAATTTAGAAGGACCTTTAGTAAAAATCAGAAATCAAACTCCTAGAACGTCAGAAATGTATCAGTCGGGTTATTTCTTTATTCAATGTTTACGTTACAAACATTTTTACGTGGTATTGTAATATAAAAGTTAATATTATCGATCTTTCCGGATCGCTTGATTTTCAATTTCCAGTCCTGACCAAAAAGTAAAATACTCGATTGATATTTTTTTCAGTTCTTTTATAAACATACCTACCCGTTTGACAGGGTACTCAAGATTCAAATGATCACCTCAGAGGTATTTGATGCTCAGCTCCTGCATCAAATGCATTCATTATAAAATCAAACAAACACACAGAACTAGCCTCTTACCTGCCCCGAAACCCGATAATCAAGTAACATCAGGTAAAAAGGGAGACCTGCATTCCTTACTGGATAACTGGATGCAGATTGACAGAAGAACAAAATTTAAGAAGTGAAAAGGTAACTTAAGATGATTTTAAATACACAATAACAAAATTTTATAGGTTAAAATTCAGATTAACGTAGCACGGCGTCAAAAACTCCAGGTTAAGCTTCCACTTCATCTGAAGAAATGATTTTCATAAACTTGAACGTCCATAATGTTTACATATAAACTTGAGTTCACAATAGGCAGAAAGGCCATAATATTATTAAGTTGAAAAATTCAGAACCAATTTATAATTTTATATTCAAGTTTTCGCAAGGTTTCTGTATAAGTTGAGAACCATTGCATATTGCCATACTTGCGTATTAAGTATTAAATAAAAACCTAGAGATGTCACGAAGGATAGACAGTGATATGTACAAGTGCCTTCAAAGTGGTGACATTTGTACACCTGTCAGTGTACAGTGAAGTCAGACAGCGATGATGTACTTATGGAAGTATCTTTGGTCGTGTAGCAACAACCAGCTATACTCATACAGCGAAAATCGGAGGCCCATGAATTGTATTCACTCATTCAGAATATTTTCGAGTTTGTTCAAATCTTTCAGAACGGTACTGCTGGATTTCTTGCCACAGAGACATCATTAATCAATTAATGTATATTATAGATGTCTCACAGAGACGAAACTATATTTTTATGGGAAAGTAAGTATAGAAGTCATTTTTTGGTGTGCATAGGACTTACGATTTATCGTATGGTTGGCTTAACGTTACATGTGTAAAGTGATCACTTAAGCCAACCACACGATAGGTCGTAAGTCCTATGTACACCAAAAAATGACTTCTGTACCTACTTTCCCATAAAAATACAGTTTCGTCTCTGAGAGACATCTATAATATACATTAATGTATTCACTCAAATCACCTGATGAAGCCGAGACCGGGTGATGACAACACTTTGTGTTGAGAAGGGTCCAGGCTGATAAAAGCAGCTGACAATTGCAGGTACTATCCACTTCACCAGCATCTGTTTTGAAGACCTTTCACGCTTTATTTAAATGTAATTGTGCTGGTACCGCAAGTAGGTATACAAAAAAGGGCACCGTTTTACCTGAAGCAGCGAGAAGCTAACAAGGCACCGCACACAAGGACAGATTACGAATTTACGACGACAAAAATGTAAAATATGATTTTATTTGATATTCTGATCAGAAATGCTTATGAGGACACAACTTAATAATTATCTTTTAGAAAAATATTGGTTGGATGCTCATAGTATTTTATTTAAAAAAAAACAATTTCATTTTAAATTACATCCATGTTTTAAATTAGGGAGATATGTACAATTTATATACAATTTTAATTAAAAAATTATTCTACATCCACATCTTCACCATACATATCATCATCATCAGACTCCTGATCACCATTATCATCATTTTCACTTCCGCAGAAAGTAGGCAGTCTAATCGTGCTTAATACAACTTTGTTGAATTTTGTTTTTTTCGTTTATCTGTCACAATAGGGTCCGAGGATACCAGCATCCAATTAAATATATCACTATTAGTATTGAATCTTGATCTCGATTTAACAAAGGTGGAAGTATGTAGACAAGTTATTTACATTATAATAATGGTAATAAAATATTCTTTCAAACTAGCAAAAGGATGTCGGTGCCGTCTTTGGAATTTTTTATATAACTCTAGCTGAAGTAATATTAATTTATTTTTTAAGCAAAAATAGTAGTTCATAAAACATTTACTATATATACCACGTACAGCTGTTATATTAACAAGAAATGCAGATTAAAGTACATACCTGACGCTTCAATACTCATTTAGAAAACCTCGTAATTTTAAATTTAAGAAAATAGGGCGGCGTAGTTACTCCGTCAACGATTCAGGTAAAATGGAAAGCTGTTGGCGGTGTAAAAGATAACCCATCTTTGCAAGTGCGCACAGGCTATTGTCACAGTATAGTAAAGTATACAGTATGTTGTCTCGGCAGTGTCCTTGAAATAAATACCTACGGTCGCTTGGTAGTTAAACACGCACCAGGGCTGCTCATTGACTGACTCTTTAGGGTTTGGGGTGCCATAAATTGACGTAAATATATGCGCGGGAGCGTCTCGCACTGCTTGCGTCCGTACGTTACTGCAGCAGAATTATACCGAGATTTCGAAGGGCGTCTTTTCGGCTGTTTGTATGAAGACGTAATACTGTATGTTAACTATACTGTGCTATTGTGTTGCGTTAACAAAAGAAATTCTAACGGTGCATTGCGGACTGGTTTATGGAGAATTTTTTGAAGGTATTTGTGATTTATTTGTACAAAATATTTTTTTCTATTTATGGCGCCGTGATTAGGGTATTCGTCCTTGTGTGCACCGAGAAGAAAATTATCAATGACTACGATGCTACAACGCATTCGCTCCCAGAATCTTCGAGAACCATCTAAAAAAAAGGTCATATTTTCCTTGTCCCCTTTAGCTTACTTACTAGATACAACATATTGACTGTTTATTCCGTGTTTACATCTCACTGTTGATTCGTTCACAGTGGTAAACAAAAACATAAACTTGTTGTAAAACCAAGATCAAATTCCATTATTCCGGAACATTCTAGAAGATGATAGTCCTGATAACCGCTTATCTGAATTGGTTACATACGCGCGCACAAACTATTTAATACACGATACGGAACTTTCGAAAATAAGTTAGATTTGGTTAGTGCTAATTTAAATCAAGGTAGATTAGCAATCCAGTAAAGGTAACGGTATAGGAAGATATCAGAAGCCATGTACAAGGTATCCAAGGGGTGAAGATACAGCAAACTGACAAGTTTAAATATACCTTGAGGAGGAATCCTCTAGGGACGGTTGAGGGGAATGTGGAATAGACCGGGTCGGGGATGCTGGTAATGTTTTACGATCCCTTTATAGAATAGCGGTGCTAAGAAATTATGGTTTTTGTAAAAACACGAAAACGCTGCATTCGACTATAAATAGTCTTAAGTATTGTGTCGAATCTACAAAAATTCTTTTTACTATCTTAAGTGGTTATATACAGTTAGAATTTTTAAAAAATCGATTTTTTTTAATTTAAATTTCGTAATGTACACATATTTAAGTAAACACACAGAAAGAAACTAGGGAAAGTTTCAAGTCAATCCGGCGATTATTTTCAAAGTTACGCGCATATTTGTAAGCGTTCGCGAGGCCGGAGCGCCAGCGCTCACCTAGAGAGCAATCCCTCTTATTTTTACCTACCTGTTATAAACGTCGTACCTATTATTCACCTGTCCATTCTAAATGTTCCCTTCTAATGTATTCAGATGACTAAAGTGAAAGTATGGCCCTGGAATAAACGACTCGATGTAAGTTGAAAAAAAAAAGTTTTTTACTCTATGTAAAGCGCTTTTGAAACTTAAAAGCCGTTTTTCTCAAAATTGTCTTTTTAAGATCGGTGACAAGATTTCTCGAAAACGGTTCAACCGATCAGTCTCAAATTTTAACACAAGCTTCTTAAGTATATTTTTTAGTAATTAATCGAAAGTTTTTTCTCGCCGATAAATATATTTTTTTATAAACAATTTAAGGCCAAAATTTTGGTCAAAAATCGATTATTTTTTTTGAGAAGTAGCCATTTTGTCAAAAAAATATTTTGTTTATTCCTTCAATTAATTACAAGATAATACATTACTTTGACGAAATCCGTTTGGTTTTTTTCATTTTAGATGATCCAGTCCAGAGATATCGTTGTCACCGCAAGATACCTTTTTTGAGAGGAGCTCCTGGAGATCAGCTATAGCAGCTTTCAAAATTATTATTTTACAAATACAAAAATGTTAAAATACAGTTAAAAGTAACCATAATATGTGTACAAATTTTCACATTAATAAATTTTAAAGTCTTCTCAGAAAAAATTCTTGAAAAATCGCTTTTTTGGGCCTCCTGACTGTATATAGCCCCTTAAATTATCCGATTTACTCTATATTTTCGGAGTGTTAAAAAAAATCGAATTTTCTTTTCAAACAATGAATAAAAATTATACGTTTTTTAAACTCTATCCGAAAATATAGAGTATATCGGATGGTTAAAGAAACTAAAACTAAAATCGAAATTTTGCAGATTCGAACTGTCGAACATAACACCGACTATACTGATAGTCGATGTTATCTTACTCCCCGAACGGTACTTAACGTACTTACATTATGAATAATAAATACATTTTATTTTTATTTTTAGAAAATAAGTTACTGAAACCCGAATACAGAGACAATACTTACAGATTTAAAGTATTGACTGTATTCGGGCTCGAGTGTTAATTCTTTAACTTAGGTACTGTGGTGTAGGTACAATTTTATTTTATTGTATAATTAATATTTTCTACATTCAAACTGTTATACATATGAACAATATTTGTTACTTTCAGAATTTTTGCTGCAACGCCTAAAATATTGGCCACCTACAACCTAATCTACACATGATACTATTTACTTTTTAGCAGTCTTAGACACAGGAAGTAACGGTTTTATGTCACACCCTGTACGTGTACAGCGAGCGAATAATATTAGATATGAGAGGTCAATAATACATTAAAACTGCTAATTAATTCCGCTGCATTATCAATTTGTTACGTTAATAATTTATTAATACTGCGAGCGCTCCGTTACGTAGCCCGCTGTTTTTACATTTCCGCTATCTGCATAATTAGCGAGCTGATGGTGACACTCTCCAAGTGTTCAGTGCACCCAGACCCGCCATTGATCTGATACACTGCCAGGATCATTGCCATCTTGATAATGTGGCCATGTCATGACAGCAGGAAAATTCACATAACATACAGCTAACTCTGCAACGCCGCTACTACAAGCTCACGTGGCGCCAACACATCCGTGAAAAAATAAACTACACATCACGTGCACTATCTACAACGCCGTCCAACTAAAGAACGCAAAGACGCCTATGTCAATGGCAGAAATGCCATGGGCACAGAAATTATAAAAACTAGCAGGAAAGCAATCGGCGAAGCCGATTGCTTACTGCTAGGCCAATTGTATCTAGCAAATTCAAATCAGGCTTCGCGGCCAATTGTATCTGGCAAACTTCAATTTTTGCTATTGTGGGCGCTTCGCGGCCAAATGTGTTTGCTATGCAGCAAACACAATTGTTTACCTATGCCTACGTCAGCCGCTTCGCGGTCAATTGTATCTGGTAAATTTCCACTTTAAATTACGGGTAGTTTAGATATAATTAAGACAAAGTATTTATTCAAAATTTCTAACCGATTAATAAGTCAGAGCGGAATAAACCACAGCTCGATAGGTAGGTACCTACTCTCTTCTCTTCTCGCAGTGTTGATTACTTTTATACAACATTATAAAAAATTAATCTTTGTTTAATTTTTACATAAACAAATTCGAATGTTTACGTTTTTAATTGTACGACATTGGTTGGAGTAATTAATATTATAGATGTTCAAAACCAATTTAATTAAATGTAATTAATTAAATATAGTTTAATTAAATGTAATTAAAATTTCAACAAAAAATATATTATCGACCGTAAAAAAAAAATTCGATCCTGCCAGGATTCGAACCTGGCATCTTCTGATCCGCAGTCAGACGTGTTATTCATTGCGCCACCGGACCCGATAAACAACGCGGCAAAATTATTGTATACAAATAGAAATCATCATCCAAATGCAGAAACGTACGACATTGGTTGGAGTAATTAATATTATAGATACTACAATAACACACACGAGACAACACGAAGTGTTCTTAGTAGGTACCCATAGGAATAACTTTACCTTAAACTCACAAATAACACGCGTGCACCGTCTTGGTAAAAAGATTTCGAAACTCGCTGATGTTTTTTGTTATAGGAGCATACCTGTATTAAAAAATTACTTAGGCCCAAATTCAGAGTCAATACTTAAATGATTTAAGGGTTAAGGTACGATTTAATACGATAGGTAAGATTTAAGGGTTAAAATTTTCAGTAAAAAATAACACTTTTAAGACGTACCTTAACCTTTAAATCATCTAAATATTGGTTCTGAATTCGGGCACTAGTAGGCTTTTATATATATATATTACTAATATTTTATTCATACCGAACATTTAATATATTTTTGAAATAAACGACAGTATAATAATCAAAAATATCGTCGCTTAAGTTCCATTGGTTAAATCGCTTTGATTTTGATTGGTCAAACGACGCGTCTTTCGATTCTCTATCCAATGACATGCATAACACATTTCGACCATTTTTTTTACTTCCGCGGTGTTAGAACTTAACTGTACTCGATTCTACTAGCATATTCCAAGTCTAAGGCCCGAATTCAGAGTCAATAAGTGTTAATTTATACTGAATATTATGCTTTTAAGGCATACCTTAACCTATAAATCATATAATTATGGACTCAGAATTTCGGGCCTAGGGCGTTGCTAATAAATATCATAAATAAAAATGTCAAAATGTAAGGTGAAAATTTCGAAACTAAAGTAACACCTTTTTTAATACTTGCGACCGAATCAATTTACCAAACTTAGTCAAACCCCTCAATAAACATTCTTTCTCTAACCGTGACGTAGATGCTCACTCCAAATAAAAAACGCTTCTCTTACAGGAGTAGGTTGATTCTCTCACGACATTTTCTCAACGGAAGGTCAAAATACGGTTTACCTTCAGTCATTACCATTATATATCGACCTTTAAAGAAATGTACTCTACATAAATATACGTGCTTATTATTTTAACATCTGTCCAGGCGAAACCGGTATGAAGTTATTACTAATTGAACGACAATTCGTTAATGTCGTCCAAGAAGTTCCCAAAATTACAACTTTTCCTCTATTAATTCAAAAATTATAATAAACATTGTTTAAATCGCATTGAGTAATTTGACGTTTCGATTCGTCTTGTCTTGGTAGGAAGATGCTATTTTGCATGAAACCTCAGAATATGCCGTTGACCTTATAAACATAACTTATATAAATAAGATGTTGGTCATGATAAATTTGGTGCCAACATTATATATACGACGGCACATGAAGAAGAAGAATTAGGACTATAAACATCATTTATATAAAACTTTCCAAATAAACCTAAACGCTCGTGCTATGAAGAGTGTGAATAACTTGCTATTTTGAAATGAAGCTCGAACCCGCAACCAGTGGATCACTAGGCTAGTGTGTTAATAACTAGACAGACAAGCACGCGTAAACGTCAAAAGTAAAAAAATATTTGATAATAAAAACAGATAAACTGAGCAAAAACGTGGTTTTAAATAATCTTCACGGTAATCCAGATAGAAATCTGTTTTATCTAGTGTGTCTGTCGGTGTAGCATTTTTTTAAGGTAATCTTTCGTATAAAAATTCCAACCTCATGGTCTAATGTACATTCAGATTAGAAACATATTTTTTATAAAAGTATTTTAATTTACATTTTTCGACCTGAGTCAAAGTCCTTATTACACAGTCCTTATTACAAATGCTCGAATTTTAATGCATTAGGTATATTGATATATTCAGAATAAAATGGTTTGTAAACATCTGTGGTTAGAATTCCGTCTGCACGCGTTTGAATTTTGTCTAGACCTGTCTCAGAATTTATCTCAAGATCAAAATATTAACAAGTGTCACTTATCTGTCACTTATCTCAAAATGGGAAAAAAAGATAAAACGAATGAAAATTTTCAATGAAAGATTGACAATTGTTTGCGACCAACTTCACATCAAACAGAGGGTGGAAAATTGACCAAGAAATTTGGAAAAAAAATGCAGTTAACTTGACAACTTTACGATGGCAGCAACTTCGTGAAATAAGCGAAGGAAAATTTTCCATGAAAAATGGAAATTTGCTTTGGTCGTATTTACCCTTACTCGACCTGTCGGCCAGAGGTCGTCCACTCGGGAAGATATTGTTTGAAAATTAGCTGATAACGTGGGAGCGAAACGCTGTTCAGACAAACTCAAACATGAACCCGCTGCAGATAGCTCACTTAGATAACAATTTCTGATAAAACGGTTTGCATTAAAAACATAGTATTAATAATAAACCGATGAATGACAAACTGATAAAACAATTTACGACGAGAAGGACAAAAGTACGGCCGCGGAGTTGTTTAAAATTCTATCGACTCCGGCTTCACCTTGCAATCCGATTCCGATGCGAATGACAAAGAGAGAAACGCTCCTCACACAGTTCTCAGATGTAGCAACAATCGGCTCAGCTGCACGGGTCAGAACTAGAGCACGCGATGCAATTCGCGAAAGTCGCGAATGTATCCGGTGTGCATTTGCATCCGGTATTCGTGATTCACTCTCGCCGCAAACTTCGAAGCGTGGATTTCCCCTACGAATTCTTCACTTTATAAAGAACTGATGACAGTGCACGTGTCATCAGTTATATCGACTAATTTTTTTTTCAATATTTATTTTCCTTGTTTGTTACAAATATAAACTGTACAGCAGTTTTATGGCGTAATTGAAATTTAATTGAAATATAAATAGCATTAATTGAAATAGAACATCATTTTTCAAGGAGTCGGAATCGACTTAATTAACATATTTTTAAGTTTATAAAAAAATTTGATATAAATTTTAATGTTGAGGACCTTACACCACAACGTATACGAGAGAAATTAAAGTATCTACCTGCCTAGAAATCGACATTTACAAATTGAAATTATTTAAAAAAAAAAAAAGTGAAATAATGTCCGGTTTTCATTATTTTTCGGAATAAATAAAAAATAAAAATAAAATTATTATTGTATATAAAAATGTAGATACTTTTGATATACCTATAATTATAACAAATGTCTCGTAAATATTTTCACTTTTATAGTTACAAAATGAAGCGAGCACTATAATAATTTAATCGAAAATCTTATTGTTATGGCATTCCGTTGACAGCGGATGCTCATTTTTGAGAATATCTACATACCTATATATTTATTTTTCGTTTGATTTGAGAATATATTCATGGATACACCGTTTCATAGGCAGCATTTCATATATTTTAGAACCTTCTAAAAAAACCTCTAAATATGTGAAAATACAAAACCAAAACCGTTCATTACTGTCCAATAATTGTACATTTTATACTCTTTATCTGCGATCATTAAGGGCCGGTTGTTTCAAGTTGGATCAAAGTAAGCGGTCGATCAAAGCATAGATTTTTACGAAAACGGATCGTCTGATTGGTGGAGAACGTAAAAATCTATGCTTTAAAAGAACGCTTACTTTGATCGAACTTGAAACAACCGGGCCTAAGTCGTCGTTATAATTTTAGCCTCGTTAAAGTCGTAAATTGACTTGCCGGTGAAAAGAGTGACAGTCTGGAACATGTATGTATTTATAAAAAGTAGCCATTGTCTAAAATCTTACACAAAATTGGCCTTTTTCTTACCGGATACGTTGCCTACACTTATTTCCATTTTTAATACAAAATTGGCCCTTTTCCTACCTGATACAACATCTAGACCTAACATTAATTTTCTATGTTTTCTTGTTTTATTATATGGGCATCTATGGCGTGAAGTGTCAAAATGTATCATTTTTAAACTTGAAATAACTGCTTTTAAACCAGCAAGCGGGAAAATTTGACTTCATTTATGTAATCAGGACCCTTTATTACACCAGGAACAATTTTTCTTTCATCAAAATTCATTCTTGACTTATTCCGAAAATTGATCTGGAGCTAAAATAAATTTGAATAAACGTATTATAATGTAGAGGCATGATAAATCAACTTAAATACTATACGTAAGTGTGAGTAATCCGGTACGTAGACGTATAAAACATTAACTGCAATATTATTTGTATATTATTCGTAATCTAGATAGAGTAAAGAATGAACAAATTAGACGTGAATGCAATGCTGGCTGTAGTGTGGTAGATAGAATAAAGAAAGGAGTGCTGAGATGGTTTGGTCATGTGGAACGTATGAACGAAGAAAGGATAGTTAAGTAAATATATGAGGCGAGTGTTGAAGGCAACAGAAATAGAGGGCGTCCGCGAAAGACCTGGCATGATCAAATACAACAAGTGTTTGAGGATGGCCCTATTAAAAGCCGCAAAAACCGTAGAACTTGTATGAGAAGATGTATGAATGTGGCCGAAGCAAAAGTGCTGTGCCAGGATAGAAGAGTGTGGCGTTTAATCCTCTCTGCCTACCCCTGCGGGGAAACGGCGTGATGGTTAGTTAGTTAGTTAAATAGGGGTTGACAAATTAGCGGTTGAAAAAAAGTTCTACCAAATAGAATGAATACATTTTTCTACTATTTTTGTTTTTGTCAAAACTTTGCGATGAAATGAATTTATATACTGTGTTCTATCATATCTGTAAACGTATGTATCAATGTAACTATATATAACTATGTAGGTTATCTGCCTATTTTTAAGTTATTATTATTACGTGTGTATAAATTACTTTTTGAGTTGATAACAACTTGTTGATCAATATTCTTGGGTCAGCCAAAAATTTACATTAATTCATATTAGCAGCTACCTACCTATCTCTTTCGATACTATTATCAATCATTGACGTAACACGGATGCTAAGTACAATAAAAAAACAAATAACGTTCAGAATATTTTGAGTTTGTCCATATTTTTCAAGAACACAGTACTGGATTTTATCC
Source organism: Agrypnia vestita (assembly GCA_016648135.1). Taxonomy (NCBI): domain Eukaryota; kingdom Metazoa; phylum Arthropoda; class Insecta; order Trichoptera; family Phryganeidae; genus Agrypnia; species Agrypnia vestita. Next base: position 18,563 of record JADDOH010001225.1, read on the forward strand.
CAGGATGACATCATTAATCAAGATATATTATAAATGTCTCATAGAGAATAAATTATATTTTTATGGGAAAGTAGATACAGAAGCCTTTTTGGGTGTTCATAGGGCCTACGACCTATCATACGGCTGACTTAAGTGATCACTTTACACAATGTAACGTTCACATTTCCACCCATGAAAGAATACCACATCTATCAAATGTTTGAAAGATGTATGTATTTAAGTTTTACAACCTGTTTCACATGTGTGGTGTAAAACTTAAATATATACAACTTCTAAAAATTTGATAGATGTGGTATTCTGTCGTGGGTGGAAATGGTGAACGTTATATTGTGTAAAGTGATCACTTAAGCCAGCCTTACGATAGGTCGTAAGCCCTATGAACACCCAAAAAAGACTTAAATACCTAGATTCCCATAAAAAAATATAATTTTGTCTGTAGAGACATCTATAATATTAATATATCTAGACAATGTATCATTTGGAAAGATGTTTTTTTGATAATCATGTTCTTAATGCTAAATATTTACACGTATAGTTTGTCACTTGGCGTTACATTCAAACAAATAACTTTTCATGTAGATATGTTTAGTGTGTATTGCATTATTATTTGCGTAGTCACTTATCTGGGTAGGTACATACATTTGTTCAATGCGAGGTCTTTATCAGAATTCAATTTTATTATAAAATTCTAGAGCGGTATACAGCGGTTATTCTATAGAGGAACAAAAACAATCATATCCGCAGAGTTTTTCTTTTACTTCATCAATTCTTCAACTTTGTTTAGACTCGAGAGTCTGTTTGTGCAGGAGTTTCCTCTTGTGATGCTGAATTCCAGCTATCTCTCCATCGCTTCGGGAGTCTGTCTGGTGGGCGCGGTCCATCTGGCACGCCGTGCAGAGCTGTGTATGGTAGTCTTCTTGTACTCATTCTCTGTACGTATCGTCGATGCTGTCGCCCCATCTGACAACGTCTTGAACCTCGCAGACTTCCCGGATTGCTGTGTTCCTCACGCGATCATGCAGTCTTCCCAGCAACAGCACGCATTCCAGTTGTTCTTAGCATGGTCTTGGCAATGAGAGCTTACGTAACATTCAACCTCGGGTAATGCAGGACTTGCGAGCATTTTAGAAAGTAATACAATAGAAAATATTGACAGTCAATCAAACAAAGTGCACGCATGCACGAAAAATAGAACACGCGAGAGAGCAGAATGTAAACACGCACTCGCGCTCGCGCTGCCGGTCCACACAATAAATCGCCAACGGAAGGAGCGCCGGCAGCGGCAATGGCAGGAGCACGGTCAGAGCAAGTGACGTGTTTACTTACTCGCGCTGCACGCTTTCATGCCCTCTTCCCTGCTCGCTGTCGCGGAAGTGGGCAGAGTGTAATGCCCGCTTAAGATAATAACAAAGACCATAAAAAAAGTGACAATGATAAGCATTTATAAAGTCTTTGCGTGTGGACAAAAATTTTCAAATTACCGCCTGTGATCTACGTGTAGATATCGTAATGTAGAAATTGTGTTTAGAATAACTACCTTGTGACTTGCAGTAATATAATTATCCTTAATGATTAATGTTCACGTGCGCAATAAAAAGGGAAAGTCGTGACTGAAATACATTCGTCACACATGTCAATAATATACATAATATACATTCATGAAGATTTTTTTTTCTTTACAGATCCAATCCCCGAATCGTGTCAATACGTATAAACCTTTTGTTCTCTAATGTTTCGAATTCAGAACGATTGGGTCAAGGAGAATTAGAATCTAAGACTTAGATCTACTAGAAATATCCCGTCAATAATGGCGGGAAAATAATAATGCTTACGGCCTTAATATTTATTTATTTATTATTTATAAAATCAACAAGAGCAAATTAATTTACTTTGTTTGACACGATTATCGCACATTTTGATACAATGTAATTAACAGCTCCACAGGGGAAGATACATACTTCCTAAATACACAAACGCTTTTACTATTTTCCATCACCGTTTATTCGCCCGTTGTCTTAATTTTCTTGAGCTTCGTCTCAAAGAGACGCAGGTATTTATATGTGAAAGCATGCATGGAAGTCTTTATTGGGCATCCAGGGCTTAAGACCTGTCTTGGCTGGCTTTAGTGATCACTTTACACAACGCAACGGACACGATTCCACCCAAGAACAACCACACATCCATCAATTTTTTTAAAGTTGTATACACATATATGTTATTTATATAACTATAGAAATCTTATTTACCAGCGTATATACTATACGTATATGCTATTTTATGGGAATCAAAAATTTTCAAACGTAGATGGCGATGGCGCAGTTACATCAAATATGTAAAATAAGTCTTATCTTGTACTTATTTCACATATTTACATGCTTTACTTATATAAATCATACATGCTTCCACATATAAATAACTTCGTCTTTGTGAGATATACACCCATCTGCGGACCAAATCCAGATAAAATCCAGTTCTTGGAACATACTAATAAAAATATTGGGCATACTATCAAACAATCAAACCAAATACCTATTCCAGTTCTGCCACACTATTAATTATCCACGTTAAGTTGAACATCCATAAACTTATTTTGCAATATCAAACCTCGGTGTGAATGATCCATTATTTCTTACACATGCAGCACTTTCTTCGTTTAGGGATGGGTCAGCGTTTATAAGTTTATCTACTATTCACCCAAACATCTTCCTTTATCTGACCACTATGTTCGTTAGCCTTTTTCATATCAACAAAAGCACCTTTGATAATTGTTTTAGTGTTCACATTACGAATATTTACAGGAAAAATTTCATTTTAATATACATATATATGCAACATTCTACCTATATATTTATTCAACACAGTAAAAAAATCGGAATAAAATTCAACTCATTACACAGCTAGTGTCCAAATAATTAATAATTGTTTAATTTTTTATATTATGTATTCCTTTATTTTAATCATTAAAAAACATTTTTGCTAATTCAAAACAGAAAAAATAGCTCACGGTAATTAATACATATATACATTTTAAATTATACAAATAAATTTACGACAGTGATACGCAAGTACATAAAATGAAAAATTTTAATTGATTTTCTTACTGGTAAATAGATGTAGCATACAATCCTACCCAGCTCCGTAATTAAGTCTTACATAGTTATGAAAAAATGTAACAAAACAAATGATTTCGTAAAATCTTGAGGAAACGCGGAAAATTGCCTAATGCGGTCGTGTGATAGTTACAGTAACGGTCGAAAGATTTCAACTACTGTACAACAGTATAACAGTTTTAGGCTGTCGTTTGATTTATATAATCTACATCCTACATAATCCACATTACATTCAAGATTGTAAGTTGATTTGGAAAAAAATGAATGATAACATTTTATTATCTACTTTCGCGATTTTACAACTTCGCCGAAAGTGTGAGCCGGAAAACATATTTTAGTAACTAATACTTTGGCGACAGAGACATATATAACAAGCCATGTTTATTTAAAAATCAAGGTTAATAATCAAGCACTGATACCTCTTTATAATAATGATTCTATGGATATATCATTCATATATGTAAAAAATAACGATTAATATACTGCCGACGGCACGACTACACCACTTTTCTATCTTAATAAGAATTAGATGAATTAAATAACACTTGCGATGAAGTCCTTAAATGCTATTGAAACAAGCCTTACCTTTTTTTTACGCTATCAACTAACAATCCGATGTATTTATTTTAGAAATCACAACGAAAACACAGAACGGCACAGGCGACAACGTGCACGCCGATCACAGACGCCGATCCCCAACACTAAACTGAAGTTGGTCAAATGTGGCTACGCCTGCGCAATACGAATAAAAAAATGAAATGTCAGATTTAAATGTTGCTAGATGTAGGTGATTGCAGAGAAATAAATTATATTTATAAATTTATATATATGTAGGTATTGGTAGGTATACAACGTTGAATAACAATGTATGGCGATCGCGCTGATCGAAAAATGAATAATAAATTTTACCTCATCACATGCTTAAATCAAAATAATCTTAATTTATGTCGTAACTTCCTTTTAATCATTGGTCGGCTAAAGTTAATACAAGTTTGTGAAAATAGTTTTTCCTTCAAAATTTGAATGTGACACAGTAGAAAGCAATTTACTTGTGGTTTATGGTCAGTTATCAGAAACTAAAATATTATTTTACTAAGCTTTTTTAAAAGGAATACTCCAATACAAACTTAAAATATTTAGAAATATTATTTTCGCATTCAACTTGTAAATGCTGTCTCATAGCATATTTCATAGCAAAAATACGCGAAAGGAGAACAAAACAGGCACAAACCTTTTTAAAAGTCTTTCTTCTTCTTCTTCTCGTGCCCTATCTATTCATCGGATGTTGGCTATCAGCACTTTAATTACTATGGCTTGAAATAGTTCTACAGTAGACTGACCAAACCACTGTCTTAGGTTTTCCGCCATGATGTTTGTTCTCCTTCGTCGTAGATTAATTAATTTTATTTTTAAGATCATACATGCAATAATATTTTAGAACATTACCTACTATTCTTTACCCTTTTTTCTCACTTTTATCTTATATATTACTTTTTAATGTGATTTCATTCACTTGTCAAATTTATTTATACCTACATTGACCTTTTCACTTTAGATGTCAGTAGCGGTATAAAACCTATTACTTATCTCTCTTTGGCATTTTGCATTGCCCTCTTTTAATGAAATTGCTTGTTTTTTTCTAAATCCTTCCAGATGCAATTAATTTCTTTTTGAATATTCGGTCCTGATGCTTATTTTAAACTTTCAAATTACTGTCGACTTCCATGGATGCATGCAAAGCAACATGTGAGGGAGATGTCGATGAAGTGTTTTCATTGCTAGCAATGTCCATGATGACTGTCACTAGTTAATAGAATATTGGAGGTATGAACATTCGTGGTACTCTGTTTTGGTTTCAGCCGCATAAAAAAACAAGAAGAGTTGCATCGTTTTTAGTTTATTTATTTGCAGTTGTCACGTTCTTCTCTAGAATACTAAGGAATGATTCATCTAAAAATTTAAATCTAAAAGACTTCCAAATCTCATTGACATCATTTTAGAAAACTCGCTGGAAAAACATTTCCGATAAACCTCCTAAACGTTATCATACAGCGTCTCTAGAGTATTGTATAATCTCACTAGCGATGGAAGTCCTATGTGCAAGCAGACATTTGCGCTTTGATAAAAGAATTTATAATTAGCGGGTGCCTAAAGCCAGCGACATACGTAACGGTGTATAGCTACCATCTATCGGTGTAAATCGATCCGTGTAGATTTATCAATCGCATATTTTGACTGCGCCAAATAAAATAAATGAAAGAATTACATAGCTTGACCCTGACCCCCCTCTCTCCCTACGTAGCCCAGCATAGCATTCTACCTAACCCCCCCTTGATCAGGCTATGTAGTTTATGGACGCTCCCTTCGTGCAAGAGAAGACCTGCTTATATTACAAACTAATTATGCTTTTTATCAGGGATGTTACGGAGGTCGCTTTATCGGAACCGAATTATATTACAAACAACTAATTATGCTTTTTATCAGGGATGTTACGGAGGTCGCTTTATCGGAACCGAATTCGGAATCGGAAGTTTTTAGATTTGGTTTCTCGGAACCGGAATCGAAGCGGAGGCAGAAGAGAAATATGTTAAGGGCAAAAAACCTTCAAGGCCTTGGTGTTGAAAATAAAAATAATCGAATTTTCGCAAATCTTAGACAGTACTAGTAGTAAATTAGATCAAATGAACTGGCTCCAAAAGAAGCAAATTATATTTAACAAAAGTTTCGCAGCTTTATTCCCGTCCAATCTATTTTTCAACGGGTTAAAATTACAAACACTAACGATTAGGCCAGCACCATTGAAAAGTTGCTGCCGCCGCTATGCTTCGACCTCCCATTATAACTTTCGGTTTCAATTTATCGGAAACGGAGGTGAGAAATCAATCGGAAGTTACGACCTTTCGGAATCGGAATCGAAGGTCCGTAACCTCCCTACTTTTTATACCTCATCATTACTTGCACTATTTGGTTATGTCAATGATGGACACTGTTACAGAGAATTCTGCATTTCTTCACTTTTTATACTTCATCATTATTTGCGTCACGTGACGTGGCGTCACAATGACAGTTACAAACTATCAAGTATTTAGCGCCCTCTTCTTACAACATTGATTCAACCTTTTAAAGACGTCGCAGTACGTAACCGTAACCACCGACGTAACTAGTATATATAGGCGACCTCTATTGTAGAAGAAGTGAACATTCCACAACAAAGTGCATATAATTTACGCCATCGGAAGCAGTAATCAGTCCGCCCTCTACCTCCGCGGGTAAAGATTGTCCTCCTGATGACGTTGAATAAGAACGAAACGTCGAGAATCGTTTCTCAGAAAAACATACGGTTAGTATAAAATATCCGCAACCAGTTACAGTTAAATATGTCTAACGACCGTAATAACAACCTGCTAGCATTAGCGACCTATATTATTATTTAGAGAATTATGCATTCTTTTGCTTTTTATACTTCAATATTTACATCATCTGGTAAAGTCTGTGATGGACATGGTCACTAGAGAATTGCATATTTCGATGATATGATGTATTATTTTGGCCGGTCTGACCTATTCTGAAAATAACATGTTATTTTGATGATTTTTACGATTTGATGAAGTGAATCTGTTATTTTGGTGATTTTTACCCCAACACTCAAAAATAAACGAGACATAACTTACGGCAGTCTGCCCTCATTACAAACTGGAGTTTTGTCCACAATAAAAATTTTGGATTTCTATTATATAAAATAAGTACCAATATTATTTTAAAAGTTGGTAGAAATCAGTTTGTTTCTCACACATCTACTAATTAATTCATCCAAAGTGTTCAAATATTAAATTAAGCCTGTCACAATGATAGAAATATTGACATTTGACAAATATCTAGACATATTCTCTATTTTTAAGAGTTGGGATAACAATCACCAATATTAACTTCAGAATAGGTCAATTTGTATTCATTTATAATTTTCAATTTCTCCAAATTTTTTAGAAACCGGAGGAATTCTTAATCTCCTTTTCAATGTTAACAATCCCTTTACATTCAGGTCTTCGTGGATATGAAAACTAAAAAAACTTCTGTATTAAAAAGTATTTATTTCATCCAGTGATAAACTTTCACATAATAGTCAAAAGACAATTCCACAATTTGAAAACAGTAATTTTTTATTGATTTAAGAAACATGGAGAATCACAAACTGAAATATTATATAATTCCAGAATGATTGGAATAAAATAAAACATGGAGTTGCACAAAATAATCCTGATGGGCTTGAATTTTTTTTTGCTTTTTGGATTTTGCATAATGGTGTAGACGTTGTATTTATTTGTAAAATTCGTGTTCACTTTCATCCTTCTTTATGTTGTTTTTGTATCCCTTTTCAAAGTCCTTTGGTAGCACAATATACCTGGGAAGTAAATTAATCATTGATTATTCAATATTAATGCAAAATTCACAGAGTCGACAGAAATCAAATATTATCTCATTGACAGCAATTTAGCAAACTTGCAAAACCATTTCCATGAGTTTACTGTTGACAGCCTTCCACTATGAGGGTTGTTTTTACAATTCGCCCTCATATATAAAGCAGCCACCAGCTTTGAATAGCAATTTTTCAAACAAATACATACATATATATTTACATGTGAAATGTACATCTATTGTATTGATTCCACAACTAACAATATGTTGTCGACTGCAAGCCAATAATTGAGAATGTTATTCAATTTGCTTATTGGGCCCACTCATTGAAGCTCAGGCCTGGTTGTTTCAAGTTGGATTAAAATAAAAGTTCATTTAAAGCATAGATTTTTACGGAAATGGATGGTTTGATTGGTGGAAAACTCAAAAATCTACACTTTAAAAAAACTTATTTTAATCCAACTTGAAACAACCGGCTCTAAGGCTGCTGACAGTTGAGTTTTGAGGATGTATAAAATGAGAAACATAACAGCCTATTGCAGGGATGCTTCAAATCAAAGTTTTTCAAATAAAAGCTTCTGATTCAACACTCTAGTGCATGAAAATAATAACCTGTTCTCCCTGACAGCGTGCATTCCGGCTTCTTGGCAAATGGCGTTAATGTCCGCTCCGGAAATGCGATCTGGCCGGGCCACGTAGTCTTCGAGATCAACTTCCTCTGACAAGTTCATCTTTCCTGTGATAGTTGTAAAAATAAGTCGCTTCTGACGTCTGAAAAGAAATATATAAACCTGTAATTAATTTGAATTTGTGTATTCTAGAATGCAATATTCAGTAAAACTCCGTTAATTTGAACCCTGATAATTCAAATTAGTTATAATTGGAATTTTTAGAACTTTAGACTCTAGCATCATAAATTAATACATTTTAAATCACATAATTTTAATTTTTTTTGAATAAGCACGCAGCTTTTTGCGCATACCCATGTGGGGTGTCCTTTGTGTATTTCACAGTGCCTTGTGGAATCCATTTTATCTGTACATATTTCCAAAATGTAGGTATTGTGACGTAATTGTGACATAAATGGGACGAAATAAAAATAAAAAATTTGGAAAAAAAAAATTGGGGAAATCTATGCATGCTTCTTCAGTTGGGTGCCTTAAATATGCGTTTATAGTCTTAATTTAAGTTAATTCCACGTACTTAAACATGTTTAGTTCGATTATTTTTTCTAATAACTTTGTGTTAAAATGTTTGATTTTATTTGAAGGCTTACCTTATTATTTCACATACATATTTATATTTCCAATAACTGTGCTGTGGTCTGAGCCGGAAAAAAGGCAGAATTGAAAGTTAAATCGAGAGGAGATCGAAGAAGTCTCCCATAAATTTAAAGATAACAAAACATTTTCGATTACGGCCACCCAAACGTGACGAAATGGAAAAAACTCTCAAATGAGAACAGTAAATATGTACTTTAGCAATAGAAATGTTGCGATCTTAGCAATGACATGATAAATATTGCATTTTCGAAATTATTTCTTGAAATTGTCTAAAAATTTTAATAACACAAATACGGCTCGATTCTGAAAATAACAATGTCTGGATCTTTAAGATCTTTATCCCAACACTTAATAGACGATAATAAAAATTAAAAATGTCCAGAGCGGATTTTGTAATTCTACGGCTCAAATACACTGTATTAAAAGATGATATAAGAAAGATTGTTTCTTACAATCGTATTAATTTCTTCATCCACAGCGTCCAGATGAAATATCGTGGCTAAACTTGTCATGACCGCGTTCGGCGTTACCGCGTATTCAAATCCTCCCATCTTGACATTTGACAGATAACAATTTACATATTTCTCCCTCCCTCTATATCTATCTCAACAACACCGACGTAAAGCTATGTCTCGTTTATTTTTATTTTTTATTATCGTCTATTAACTATTGGGATAAAGATCTTAAAGATCCAGACATATCTGTCAAAAAATGTCAAGATGGGAAGATTTGAATACGCGGTCATGACAAGTTTAGCCATGATATTTCATCTGGACGCTGTGGATGAAGAAATGAATACGCTTGTAAGAAACAATCTTTCTTATATCATCTTTTAATGAGCCTGGGGCCGCGTCGCATATATGCGACAGGCACAAAATAAATTATTTATCGACGGCCGCGTATCGAATTTGAAAAACGTAATTTTTTCCCAATAGAGAAATCCTGTTGTGACCTGTCGTTACATTTTCAACTCAAAAACATCACGGATTATATTTTAAATCAACAATCAAAACAGAAGTTTTTCTGCCGTCAAAATCGTATAGAATTGTTATAGATGGCGCCCCGATCGCGTGTTGTGCAATCGAAATTCAAATATTCCATCGTCAAGGTCACGCGCAATGTGCGCGGGAAATACGATTTATTTTTTTCGATTTTCGATTTATTTGTACACGTATATACAAATATATACGATATGTTTTGCGATATTTGTCAGTTTTTGTTGGTTTATGATTCAATTGAATACTAACAGTGATTTATTAACAAAAATACACGCAATTTTGTTGCGTTTATTTGAAATATGTGTGTGTGTGAAAGTGTATCATATTTATGTGTTATGAGTGCGATGTTCCGTCGTGTGCCGTGCCGTGCAACAAAATATACCACACAGAAGAAGATTATTATTATTAATAGTAGTGTTGTCTCTAATAATCAAATAAAAAATTATTATTATTTTTCAGAAAATGTTGCGCTGGCAACATTATGGAAATTCAAAAAAAGATTATTTTTTTACTTAAATGATAAAAAAATCATTGCATTTCGACACTTACGATAAAATAATATGAATGTGTGTGTTTTTTTTTAATATACGCATGTTTTCATGGTTTTTTCGTAAAAAGAAAAATCACAAAAAATTCAGAAAATTTCCGGCCCTCAACAAGTTAAAGAAAAATTATGTTAGAACACGCTTTGCTAATTTTTTGAAATGTTGAAATGTCGCTGATCACTTTCATTCCAGGCTAGCCAATTATTTAATTATCCATACTGACATAAAATCGGATGCATTCAGAATGAATTTTTGATCAATCATACATCTTCTATCACAGAATATTTACTTGTAATGGTAGAAAATAATGCCATCAAGTAAAATACAAAAATAAACAGTGTTAATTGAAGCTAAGTGAGAACAATTTAATGTCGTTTCATTTTACAAAAAAATAAAGCACAATATTTATTCAATAACAAAGCGTGGAAAGTTCCCGGGTTTTGTAGAATTGGAGCGAAATATCAAGTAATGATTTTTAAACTCAATATAAAGCAATGTCATCCCCTTATTCACTGGGCTTAAGATACACAGCTTTCCGTCAGTGTTTGAAGCATGCCCAGTTTAAAAGTTTAAAACCACAAGCAGATGTCAAACATAGCTGTGTAGAAGTAAGTTACAAAGGAAAACTGAGAAGAAAACCAATATGAGTTGATATATTATCTCCAGTTATGTTGGCCATGCTATAAACATGGCCCATTCCACTTGCAGTGAGCGTTTCCACAGAGGAGTTTGACCTTGATAAATTCAGGAAGAAAAATTAAAATATGACCAAACCCGGTGTAAAATACTTGGTACAGGTGATCATTATGTATTTTGCAGAGATTAGCCATTAGGCGATAAGAACCGAGATTTCATCGGGTTAGGTTAGGCCATCGGACGGCCCATCCCGCGCCCAGGCATCTGTGGGGCACCAGCACCTTCAGCCTTAGCGTTTTTGACTGTCTCGTCTACCGAAAGGATCTGAAAATAGAAATATACAGATAGATTTCAAGGAAAATTTAATGCAGATAAAATATTTTCAGTTTGGAGAAGAAGCCCATCACAACACATAGGCTAGGCCTAAAATAGTTGAAAAAAATGTCAATCTATTCGACCTATTCTGAAAAAATATTGTTATTTTGGCGATTTTTACCCCAACGCTCGAAATAAACAGGACATATTGACATGACGGTGCCACTATTCACAACTATTTATAAGACATATGTGAGGCGTCTCCTCGAATATGCCTCTCAGATCTGGAATCCATATTTTGCTATAGATATACCTAGTTTTACTGGAAAACCTTCAGAGACGAGCCACAAAATTGCCCTTGGGTCTTAAAAACCTGGAATATGCGGAAAGGCTGAGTCTTGAAACTGCCCACTCTTCAGGAGCGGCGAGCAAGAGGTGACCTCGTCGAGACATTCAAGATTCTATCGGGCTGCTACAATATTCCTAATATGACAGATATGTTTGCATTAAACGCTAATGTGGGCCTTCGAGGACATCACCTGAAGTTGAACAAGTAGGTAAAAGCTGATATTTTTTCAAACAAGTGGAGTTGTTTCAAGTAAATTCCTAATTCTATGAGTTATCCAATTATCCAAAGGCGTACTTTTTCTAATGATGTATCTATACAAAAGAAAATAAAGTGTAAAATAATTAAACAGAATTGTTTTATTTTATACTGCGTAAAATTGGGAATCCACCGAAATGTCGCACAATGCAACTAAAAAATAATAGCTTATTAAGCCTATCTCACCCTATGCGCGCATTCAAATTTCAAGTCTCTGTCATAGTATCATGTACACAGATCTGCACTGGTGTATTTTAGAGTTGAAATGAGGTTACCCGTCGAGCCGTTTACAAGTCGACAGCGAAAGATGAGAGAGAAATCAACGGGAGACATTTTGTCTTGCTCTCACTCGTTGCTTTGGACTGCGTTGAATTACAAACGAAGGATTCTTCGTTTAGTCGTCTACGTCTACGAATTCAACTAGTCCATGCGATAAACGAAAACCATTGACGCGTCGATGAAACGTCAACGGTTGATTTCAACTAGTCCGTCCATTCAATGCCCATCGCAAATACTTAGTATGACAAGTCGAGAAATTGTTATAGTTTAAAAATTTACAGTGGTAATGTGATAAAACAAGTACTTATAAAAACCTTAGTAATGTAATTTTTTTTTTATAAATTAGTTGTGTCTAACCATGAATTTTAATAAAAAAACAATCAAGTAAAAATAATGCTTTCAAGTATTATTTAGTGTGACACACAGTGTAAACAACATCTGCCACGCCGGGGCACATCAAAGGTTAAAAGTATATAGTAGAAATTAACTAAATCAAATAAAGGATGCACAGTAGAAAGACGGACTCACCATGCACGCAGCTTCGCAGGCGGCCGTGAGCACGTTCAGTTTGATGGCCACGGGCTCCCAAACACATTCCTTCATGTTGTCGGAAATATCCTCTCGCTCAATGTCTACCCCAAACCATTCTCCACCTGAATAAAAAAAATTGCACCAATTATTTATACATATAAGCCCGCCATTAGTTGGAATTTGTTAGGGCAGTGAGTTTTATTAAAGTATTACATTTTTTTTCAGGTGGCTAAAACTTTTTGACAAGGCCAGAACCATTCAATGGTGTGTTAATAAATAATATGTGGCTATTTTTATTTCACACAAAGAAAGAACACAACTTTCAGTTTTAGGAATATCGAACAAAAATTTGTGTTCCAAAAAGTGTATAATAGTGGTTAAATTGCCTGGATAATTGAGTTCTATTATAAATATTCCTACAACTCAGGCGGGAAAACGAATTAACCCTAAAATGTTACATAATTTGTATAGAACTTTTCCAGATTGAAGAATCTTGATTTATTTGGTGGAAAAACATATTAATGGAGTACTTATTAAGCTAAATACTGAGTGATAAATACTTATGTGCAAGTTTAAAGGGGAAACGGGGGCTGATCGATGTTAGATCAACCTAGGTACGAAATTCAGAATATTTTGAGTTTGTTCAAATCTTTCAGAACAGTGCTGGATTTATGTCACAGAGACATTATTAATCAATTAGTGTATATTATAGATATCTCACAGAGACGAAACTGTATTAATTATGGGAAAGTAGGTATAGAAGTCATTTTGGGTGTAACAGGACTTATGACCTGTCTTTTTATGGTTGGCTTAAGTGATCACTTTACACAATTGTAACATTCGCCATTTCCACCCATGATAGAATATACCATGCTTATTCATTTTTTGGAAGTTGTATATATGTTCAAATTGCGTGAAAAGCTTTCATATATGAGTTGTAAGCGCCTTTTCCATGCGGCCTGTACAAAGCCATTTTCATTCCCCTAAATCCCCACAGATGTCGCTAATGAGAAATCTACACACAATAAAGTATATTGCTCCCAAAATTCCGTAATCAATGTTACAATTGTGTAAAGTGATCACTTAAGCCAACCATAAAAAGACAGGTCATAAGTCCTGTTACACCCAAAATGACTTCTATACCTACTTTCCCATAATTAATACAGTTTCGTCTCTGTGAGATATCTATAATATACACTAATTAGGTACGAAATTTATAAATTATTGTGCTTATTGAGAAGTATGATGATAATTTACATTACAAAATTCAAATAAACCATTTCCTTTCATTCACAAGAATTCAGTCAATTGCACAAACCACCCAGACCAAAACTAATCTGGGCTTAAACAAAAAATTAAGTGATAAAAGAAAGAGGGAAGATGTCTCTTTCAGGCAGGACGGAGCAAGGTGTAGCAACTAACCTGGCTGGTGATGCCTTTGGCGTAACTTGTTGAGTGTGTTGGTAGCATCTAGACCAGCATTGTCGCACAATTGACGTGGCACGGCCTCCAGCGCACGGGCCACAGCTGCGATTACCAGCTGCTGCTTACCGGCCACTGATCGTGAGTAGTCCCGCAAGCATTTGGACAGTTCCATCTCAATGGCTCCACCACCTGGAATTACACAAAATAAGAATATACAGTAGACTCCTGATTATCCGGGATGGATGGTGAACAAAAATTAAACAAAAAGCATTGAAATTTAACAAATATATTTTTTTTAAATGCAAAAATCACACGTTATGCGCCTTTACTGCCTGCCGCACATGTGTGTTGTGCGTTTATACATAGCAAAAACGCCACTGGGATGTTGCAGGATTGTTATTAACACGTCCAGTGCTGAAAATGCTTATAGGCATTCTCACAAACATTCGCTGTGTGCTGAAAACGCCTATAGGCGTTCTATTGCACAACGGTTAGTACTAAAAAATACATTGTGTAGTTGAGTCACTTTCGTTCGTTTTTTGCATTTGTTTCGTTTATGAGCATAAAGTTTGTTCGCACTGGAGTGTTTGCGTGTTATTTTTTAAATTTAATTTGTTATATATTATATTATTACGTGTCGTGGCATGGTCGAAATGAAATGAATAACTCATAAAATAAATCTTTTATTCTCGCTTCAACATTTTATCAGACATTTTTATTCGCACAAAATGCAATACTTTTTTATTCAAACACAAAAGAACCGCTCCGCTTTTGTTTCGCTACTCGGGTAAGAACCCCTCCAAAATCTTCGCTTTCAAATCATGTTAGTTTGTTATTTCAACGACTGGGCATACCGGCCCGCCGTTCTGCACATGCGTCACTTTTCTAAGGCATGCGCCTGCGCTTGTCTTCGACTGTCAAATGTTAACGAACAGCTCGTTACAATATTTTCATGAAAATATTATATTTTTTCCAATTTGTATGGAATATAGCAATTTTTAGTGCTTTTATTTTTGAGTTCGTCTATAAGAGTCTTCAAAGTGTAAAGACAATTTTTACATCGTATATGAATTTTGGGTCAGTTATATTTTTATATTTGTGCAGAACAGACATTCAGTGTCATATTTTTGTAAGATAATTTGTGCGTACTTACTGAAAACTTCTTGAATTGAGACACTGTCTACATTGTAGAGAGTAGAAGATAAGAGTTTCATAAAAATTGCTATCTTATAATATGAATACGCTAAAAATGGTGTAAGTATTGCGTTTGTTTCCATTGCCAGCACAAAAAAAAACAAATGGCAAAATCGTATAAAGTAGCGAGAAGTATGGATTGTTTTAAAATACATGCAGATAATATTTAATGTATAGAAATATTATAAACATTAAATATTATCTACTGTGCATTTATAAAAAGAATGTACATATTTAATAGTTATACATGTTTACTTTTAGTTTACAATAAACATATACGTGTTTTAAATTAATATGTGAATTTAGCCATTTTTTATTTTGGTGGTGGCCAATCCGGTGGATCATTGCGCATGCGCGGTATGTGTCAAACGCTTGAAATGTTGATGTTTAACAAATATGTCATTATAGGAATGTTGTCTCCAAATCAATTATATATTTCAGCAGCAATTAAAAATACATAATTAGTATAGCGACTTTGTACGACATAGCATTATTGGTTTACAATGAAATTGTGTTTTACAGATCTTTCTTTAAATTTAGTGCTAGAATATTCTTTTTAAAATGTGATGTTTTGTTTTGGCAATACGAAAAAAGTTTGTTCCAGATTGGAAGAAAAAGCGCCACTTTGAATATGTTTTTTAATACGGTTATATGGCAAAGGGTGTTAATTTGACGATTGACAATAAATTTGAAAGCAAGTTTATGTGTTTTAGAAGCATTTGACGACAATATTAATTTTAAAACTCAGCTCTGGCTTATTAATCGGTTACAAATACTTTTGTCTCAATTATATCTAAACTAGCCGTACACCTGTGAAAAATCAAGGAACATAATAATTTATAACGACTCTTGCATGTAAAATAGCCCGTGCGCTGATTGCCTGTCATACTCTGATTATCTTAAGTTGTAATTCCAGTAAGTTAGGAACCGACTGACTACGAAATTATTATATTTAGATAAGACCTATTAGACACCAATGCCCGCGCAGTAGCTACCATAGCTGACAGCAGGTAGACAGCGGGCAGTTAGCAGCGGCAATAGCCGCCGACCATTGATATCTACCATACCGACAGCTGATTGTATTTATCAATGGCCGTGCGGTGGCCATTACTAGCGATGAAGCGTTCATCATAGCCGACCACACTGTCAACCAGCAAGTGAATATTTATGGCCGCGTAGCGGCCAGCATCAGCCGCGCGGTGCCTACTATCGGCCGCGCAGCGGCCTAGAAAGTCGCCCGCAGGGCCTAACAGCAATCGCCGATTGCTTAACTGCTAGTTACTGATATTAATGTTTTCATACATGCTACATAAAAATGGATCAACTATTCTCACCAAAGCGAACTAGAGTAGAAGCTATGAGAATTGATACAGATCTTATTATAAATTATCAAACCTTATCTTATCAAGATCTTATTATAAATTATCAACAAACAAAAAACCGACTGACGTTGGCTAATGATGAAACCACACTCTCCTAGATTTTGTACTAAATGTAATTGTAAGACACTAACCGAATAAAAAGAAAATAATTCAAAATATTAAAAAAAAAAAAAAAATGAGCATAATAAACTTGAAGATAAAATTTATTTTCATCCTAAATATCCTGGCCAACCAGATTTTTACTTTTTTTAAATTCATTTACCATATTATGTCGAACTGCAATGCACTTTTACGGCATGGTTTAGAACTATATTTTCAGCCATTTCATAATATATGAACTGCTTCAGTTTGAAACAGGGTTCGAAAAAATCAGATTTTTATAATAAAAATCAAATAATCAGATTTTTTTATATATATCTGACGTATATCAAAAATTGGATATATATCCAAACTTTATTTTATCCTTTTTTGCATACGTCGATTGATACAAACTCGAAATAATTAGGAAATTTATTTTTTTATTTTGTGTATGAATTATTATTTATTAAATAAATGAATTGCATTAGCGATGGGCGACTCGAGTTATATTGCTAGCGCGTCAAATCGAGTTGCGTTTCCAGCAAACCGAGTTAACTCGCTGAGAAAGTTATGTAATGTTTGAACGATACGATTGCGGACAGCCCGGACCGTGTCCTGCATCCTCGGTCGCTCGGCTGAGCTCGGTTATAGTGCCGAGCCAAGCCGAGCGTCGGAACACTCGCCTTATGGACCAAATAGAATGGCAACTGATATTTGCAAAGTGACATCTTGCGTCTCTAGGAAAAGTTATTTATTTTAATTGAATAAATATTTCAACCGCATTCTGAAAATGAAGATACTGTGGGGCCAACCTGAAGCCACGACAGGAGTAGAGCGAAGTAATCACCGCACATCCCGTTATATTCCAAAAATGGGATTGATACTGTACTGGTTCCCGCAGAAACGACACTGATGAAAGTATATATTAGCGCTTTAGCGCCGTTTCGTGTGACTGTTGCGAGCGATAGTGGCGCCATCTCATATTAGAAAAAAATAATAAAAACCAGGCGCCGTCCGCGAACGCCTTCAAACAAACGAGTTAGTGAGTTGACACGTGTTTGTTTGCTCGAGGCTGCCTCGAGCCAACCGAGTTGATGATCAACTCGGTTGGCTCAAACTTTCATACGATGCCGCTTCAACTCGCGGCCACCGCGCGCCGCTGGGCTCGGTTCGTTTATTAATTTTCTAGTGACCATGATTGCTGAAAGTGATTTGCGTAATTATTAATTACTTGCGTTTAATTTTCCGCAAATATATTATAGTAATAGTGATGCGTATTTGCAGTTAATATGCCCCCTGAAAATAATAAGAGCGTTGCATGGGAGTTTTTTTCCAAAAATAATAATGATAACATAGTCAAATGCAAATTATATACCTGTAATTATAAAGATATAGGTAACACCTCCACATTAGTAAATCACTTGAAGAAAAAACATATTGTTGAGTACTTATCTCTTTATTAATACATAAATCTATTATTTATCCTTATCTTTCCTTATTTGTATTATTTTTCTAAAACTTTATTGACTAACGAGTTTGCGACATCGAGTTGAGTATACGTAAGACGTACAGTAATATGGCGTTCATACGAACCGATCTGGCAGTCTCAATCACGAATAGATACCGAGTCAACTCGAGTTGCGAACCGAGTTGGCTAATATTTGAACTCGAGGTACTCGAGTTAGAAAAAATACGACTCGGCCCATCACTAAATTGCATACTGAAAAAAGCTTATATGAGGCGTAGAGTTGCAAAACCCGCTCTGGAGGCTTTTACTGTTTATGAGTAAATCGCAAAAAACAATTTTTGTTCCACACTATGCCATATTCATATTATTTTTAATTTTTAATATATTTATAAATATAATAAGTTTATGAAAAATACCTCAATTTCTAAAGAAACGTCTTACTATTTAAAATAAAGCATTTTAAAAAACACACGGAGCGGATTTTGCAATCTGAAGTCATCTTGAAGCAGAGCGGGTTATGTTACGCACTTACATGAACGGAGAGGGTTTTTACAGTCAGTAAACTACGCAAGTGTATATGCATGAACATCGCGCAGAACATAAAAACAACAGTGCTGGCATGTGGCGGCTTAATTTGGGTAACCAATTTATAGCTGTCTTTATGAATTAATAATTAGTTTTAATTTAAGAATTTAAAAAAACACATTTCGGGACAATTTCATATAAAATAATAATAAAAACAATCAAACGATTCAGATTACAATTACGTATTGTTTTAACGTTACAGTCTATGTGTGTGGTGTTTAGGCGGTGAAACACAGCGCTGGCAATTTTGTTTGGGCTTTTAAAATATTGCATTTCATTCCAAATGTAGCTATGAACATTATTAGGGTTAAAGATGATTTTGAGTTTCCGATAATGAGACAAAAATGATAATTCCACTAACGACTAAAATATACCATTTGGTCCGGAAGTTTCGGCAATGATACATTTTTCTGACAGTCAAAACTCATCGTCAGAAGATTGCTCTTCCCTCATAAGAGAGAAAAATGCCTTGGATTTCATGCAGTGAATCCTATAGAGTAAAGAGGGTAATGGTTTTACTTTTTTCTATCTCATCTTTTTCTTATCTTACCCATTCCCGGTATTCAGTGCAAGTTGAACATTTATCAGTCAACGGTGTACCAAATGACAAATTGAATTTTGTATTAAAAATATTTCTGAAATATTTATTTTTTACTTTATTTTCCAATGTAGCATTTACATTGTACATGCGCCACAATTTGTTTATATTTAACTCTGAAGACAGATAAATCCGGCTTTGAGTTTTGTTTCTGCAGTAGTGAGGTTCACTTCCCTTCAACATTTTCTTATTCTTCTTAAATTAGGCAATCCGCCTTTAAAGAGCGATTTGTGCCCTTCAACATTTTAATGAAATTGATTACACTTTTGCGCCGTAAAGAAAACTTTTCACTTTAACGATCGCCACCTCTTTCAATTCTTTTGGGTTTTGCTCTTTAGATTCAAAATAGAAAGTTCGTAATATGCGTTTCTACCATATTTTGATATCTACAACAGTCTTGTAAGTTACATTATATGCTATTTATTGAAGATCTAAACGCATAACTTGTTTAAGTTACTTATTCAAAATAATCAATTCATTCTTTAAAAAAAATAATGTGCCTAATGTGTTTCGTGGTGTACCGCCACTGAAGTATTCATGAAATAAACTACAGAATAGTGGAGTAAAAGCCAAAATTGTATTTACCTTTCTTGACTATTCCGTTACCTTTCCATGTGTTTGGTTCACGTGGACGTTTCCTAGATTCTCCACGAAGAGATTCATTGACACTAATTAAAGTTTCGTCCATTATAATAATCTTATATCACAATAGTTTCACAGCAAAAATCCAAGAACAAGGGTACGATAAACTGTGGCCATGTTGAATTTCATACAAATAGTTGGTGAATCGCGGCCCATGATTGGTCAGTTCTTCCAGAGAGGATTTCGCAACTCAAGTTTGATTCGGAGCGGGTTTTGCAACTTATCCAAATATTTGTTTTAATATTCCAAGGAAATGGAGCGAGATTTGTGACTCAATGTAGTCTTATACGATAGATTTTTTTAAATTCGTCCAGAGCGGGTTTTGCAACTCTACGCCTCATATATGCAATTATTATATATGTATAAGTTATAAAAGTTGCTCTTTCTAATGTAGTGTTATGGGTGCTTGTTTCTTTGTGTGAAATAAAAAACGGATTATATGAAACAAATTAAACTAAAAAATAACCAAGTAATAAATAACCATAAATAAATAGCACTTTTTAAAATACAACTAGCGCCATCTAGTAACGACCGCAGATATTTAAAAAAACCTGTAGCGTTTTTAAAAATACAACTAGCGCCATCTAGTAACGACCGCAGATATTTAAAAAAACCTGTAGCATTTTTAAAAATACAACTAGCGCCATCTAGTAACGACCGCAGATATTTAAAAAAAACCTGTAGCATTTTTAAGAATACAACTAGCGCCATCTATCAACATTTAAAGCAGAAGGTTTTCTTGGATATATAAGAAAAATTAAAATCGAGCCATAAATATCGTGATATACAGGCGGACCTCGACTTTCGAACATTCGACTTTCGCACAATTCGCTATTTCGCACATTGTCGCGCTGTGGAGTAAAGATATCCCCCTCTCGCTCGCTCACAAGCAAATGGAATTCTGGCATCACTTGCATCTTGTTTGCTCCCTTTTCTTGTGAGCTAGCTAGGTTAGAGATTTAATCTTGCGCAGGAAGGAAAGATAATTTACCATTTAAAATATTATTAATCTTAGACGATGCTCCAAGACCCAAAATCTCTACAGAATTTATACACGGAAATCAATGTTGTGTTTCTTCTTCCCAATACTACCTTCCTTATACAGCTTATGGACCAAACGGTGATAGCCATGTTTAAATGATAATTATATGCGGTCAATAATGACCCAGACTATTGAGGCAACTGATAGGGAAGGTGGGTCTACATTAAAAGATTTCTAGAAGAACTACAATGTATGAAACGCAATAAACAATATTGGAGACGCGTGAGACATATAGCGTGGGCTTATATAAAAGAGGCCTTACATGAAAGGAAACAATTTTATAAATTATAATGAAACTCCAGAAACTATTACAATTGATATAATCCGCCTAATGAATGAACTAAACTTGGATGTTACCAATGAGGATGTTAATGAGATGATAAAATCTCACTCAGAATCTCTAACAAATGAATATTTAATTGAGCAACAGGAGTATGTAAATGAAATATATAATGAAAATGAGGGAGAAGAAGCTGATGAAATCATCAAGACTCAAGCAATGAAAAATATAAATGAAGCCTTCGTGCAACTGGACAAATTTTTAAATATTATGGAAGATTGTGATTCCAATGGAGAACGCATATCTCAAGTGTGTGGGCCGATCAATAAAGACATAGCATCTTATAAAATACTATATGGAGAAAAGAAAAAGAAGAGAACAATTAACTCTTGATAACTTTTTAAGGGAAACACCCGCAAACCCCACTTAAACATGTCTCTTAAATCATTTTAACGCCTCTTAAACATCATATATTTACTTGATAAATAAATATTATAAAATACATATAATTTTAATTTTTTTTATTTCCCTCTACTTTCGAACAATTAACATTCGCACACATTTTCAGGAACCAATTATGTGCGAAAGTCGAGGTCCGCCTGCATATCCGCAGATATATATCCTCGAACCCTGGTTTGAAATGTCGAAATCATGTAATATATTTTCAATTATTTTTTTTATCGCAAATCCTAGAATCCTACAACGCCTTTGAGACACTTTATATCATGTTGATTAAAAATAAATTAAAAAAATATATACGAAAAAATAACCCGAAAAACGAAACTTAAGACATGTACACAGGATTGTAAGATACCTGAATAAGATAAGACAAGCAATAATAATATTTTTGGAAAATGGTTATTTTTGTGAATAATATTGACCAGATATATTTTTGGGTGAGTGTAAACGCACTATATGACATTTGGTGCTGGCCTGCCGCCTAGAGAGAACTAATTGGTTTATGGGGGTAGATGACAATAAATTATCCCTGTAATCATTATGTTAAGAATTTTAAATATTGGTTACATTTTTAGCACCGACACAATGTCGAAGAAAATCATTCAGCAGTCAAAGTGTTAAAAAAGAAAATGGAATAACTCGGAAAAATAAGAAAGAAAAGAGAAACAAACAAATTACTCTTTTGTAAAGAAATGACAATTGAACGCAATTAACCTCCACAAGGCACAATAATCTAAATATTAAACAT
Organism: Agrypnia vestita; assembly: GCA_016648135.1. NCBI lineage: Eukaryota > Metazoa > Arthropoda > Insecta > Trichoptera > Phryganeidae > Agrypnia > Agrypnia vestita. The sequence goes on from JADDOH010001225.1 coordinate 41,178, forward strand.
AAAAGTTTTAGAGATTACTTTTCGAGACTTTTTTGACTCAATGTATAATAATAATTTTTTTCTGTTTTTCGAAATTTATACCAGTTAGTCAGATGAGGATAATCTGAAGTCTGCTGTATTTAAAAAAATCTTTTCCTCGTCTTCAATGTTGAGCAGCTACTGCCATTACCATTTTAATAGATCTTTATACAAAGTGGTTGAACTACTTGTTTTAATGATTCGACAATTGTTTTTTAACTTTTCAAATATTTAAGAGAAATAAATTTTAAAAAGTGGGTTAAAAATATCTTCTGTAAAAACTCACCAGCTACGACTGAATCATTTTGTATAGCCCTTCGGACGATCATAATAGCGTCATGCAGGGACCTCTCTGTTTCTTCCAAGAATTGTTCAGCGCCTCCACGGAGTATGATGGTGCAGGTGCGGGCGTTGGGGCAGCCTGGAAAAATACACTCCAAAGCATTAGTCACTCAACATTACGATACGATCCACGTAGTACACTTCTTAAGGACTGTGGAAGGTAATGATAATATACAGGGTGTAACAGAGCTAGTCCACAATACTTTGCAGGTGGATTCCTGCCTGGATTAGATTTTTCTGTATGTCTTTCTAATTGATTAATTAATTTGGTTTTAAAAAATTCACAAAACTTTGTTCTGAAAAATTACAACTTCACAAATATGAATGTGTTCTTGAAATCAAAATATGCATTTTTTTCAATATTTCTGACTTATTTTTTAAAAACATTGAACTATCATTACAGTAACTTATATTGTTTCGTGATCGCTGCGCGCGGGCCGCGCCAAGATTTGATTGGTTGGGCTGGTGCCTGATGTGTCCTGCGCCAATCGCTGGCCAGGAATCGAATTTTTAAAAATCCGCGCAGTGATAGGTGAAATGCGTGTCAGGTGTCGTTTTTCGATGGGAGCCGACATTCCTCTTCGTTTGTGTTCAAGTTCAGTTCCATTTAGCCTTCCGGAAGAGACACACCAACTGTTCCGGATTCGACGAAGCCAGGAGAATCTCGATTGAAGCGGCACCCGCCTTCCCTGGAAACCGCAAGTACCATTTTGTCCACTGTGTCGTAGTTAGCTCTGGCCCAGTGTAACTCGGGTGTCATTTACGGTCAATCATATCGGCGGCGATTGGAAAGGAAATCTTTCTTTCTAATATCCGACCCGCATGAGATGGTGGCGAGACGTTCGTCATCGAACATATATTGATTACGAAAAATTCATTAGTTTCAATATAAGTTAAATAAAGTGATAAAAACCCTGCAAAGATTCCAACTGTTTTTTTTTTTAAGATTTTTTTTTCAACAATTCCAAAGACTTTTTTTCCAATTGGAATTGGAAGGTTTTTAACATTTTATTTGACTTGTATTGAAGGGAATGAATTTTTCATGTTTGATATAACTTACTGTTACGTTAGTCCAACGTTTTACAAAAAAAAAAAGTTTAAAAAAAGGCAAACTTTGATGTTGCATATCTCCATAACTATTGATATTAAGTCATGATTGCTTGAACTTTTTCGACACGTAATTAAACCAGGAATCTACCTGTAAAGTATTGTGCGTAAAGTGTATTGTAAGTAAAGTTCTGTTACACCCTGTGTATGGTCCCATTACCCATCTACTTATCTATGGTAAATCTAAAGGTGTGCATATCTATGTACGAGAGGCACTTCTGTGAAATACGGTATATCAAACTGACATGTAAATTCTGTTATCTAATAAATCTATTGTTTTAAATAAAACGCAACACTGCAAACTTGCTTTGTTGACTTTCTGGAATTTTATTAAGGTGTGTGGAAAAGGGGTCTATAAAAGGAATAATTTTACATCTCAATTCTTTATTAACACAAGAAACATTTTTTTCTTAAAGTGATGGCTTATTTAATGTGTTGTACCCATTTTGGAACCGATGAAAACATGTGAATGTAAAAATAATCATTATCATAGTATAAAATAATCACATCCTCTCGCTTCCACGCTTACCCATATCTGATGACATGTCACCTGTAAATATGTTGAAGCGGTCTGCTCCGACTTGGCGCTCCTCAAAGTCAGCTGCGGTACCGAGCGTCTCCGGGCGCAGATCCCGCGTGCTGGCCGCCACGGCACCCCCGCACGCACGCTGCGTCCGCTTCAGATCCTCTTCCGTCACACGACCCGCACAGAACATGTCCCTGAAATTACATTGTTACAGACGTGAAGAACATCCAATTAGCGATTGGAATTTGCACACAAGCATCCTGTAATGTATGTAATATAAGCATCCTGTAATGTATGTAATATAAGCATCCTGTAATGTATGTAATATAAGCATCCTGTAATGTATGTAATATAAGCATCCTGTAATGTATGTAATATAAGCATCCTGTAATGTATGTAATATAAGCATCGAATTTCTGCCGCTCAACGCGAAGAGTAACTCAAATATTTAAAATTTTGATTGTGTAAATTTGGAATAGACTTTAGCAAATCTTAAATGTTTTAAAAAAGAAGATTGAGAAAAAATTAAGTAAACATAGTGCAGAGTTAATTAATATTACTATGACTATGATTACTCCGCATATAAACTATTGTGCTACAGTGTTGTTTAGCTTATGAAGGAAACATTAAGAAACTACAAGTGATGCTAAATAGTGCAATCAGAATTATCTTTAAAAAAAAATTACGTACAGCAGAATTGAAGAAATGAGAAGAGCACTCAATTGGATAAAAAAAAATACTAGTATAAAATATATTTATTTGCGCACAAATTTTTTTTGAACAAAACTGTTGTAAATAATTATATTACCTTCATAATTATAAAAATAGGAATACAATAAGATACAGTGAAACCTCTATCTATCGTTTTTAAGGGGCCTATTGAAATTAAACGATGAATGCGGGAAAACAATGAATGCGGGATTAAGAGGACAAAACACAAAGAGATACGATCCAGTAAAGATACCATCCTCCCAATCTGCATAACCATTGGTAGATTTAAATTATAAGAAGAAAATATGTTTTAGATTTAAATAAATTTATTTATTTAAAAAAATACAAAGCTAAATAGAACCAATTTTTTTTTAAAGTTTATTGCATTGTAAACACATAATCTTTCATCGACATTTGTTTTTTTACTGTTTTATTTCCGCAAGTCAACAGTATATTTTCGGCTTTGCAAATGATATTCTTTTCGGCATCAGTTATTGAGTGTGCGTAGTAGAAAGTTTTCAATCTTTCAAAGAGTGTGCATGCTTCTTAAAATGAAGGTACAGGCTGCGGCTCCTCTTCATCAATATCAACCTCTTTTGTTGCCTCCGTCAATCTTGCGTCACATAAGCTTTCGATAGTTTCTATCCCACACGTTGGAATATTGTCGTCGAAAGTAACAAAATTGTTAAAATTTGTCTGCGTATCCAATCTAAGCCAATCATCTTCAGAAACCTCAACGTGTTCTAGTTGTTCATCTAAAAATTCTGACACTCTATTGTAACCGCATTTGTTGAAACAGTTTACAACTGTTGTCTGTTTGACCTGACGCCAAGCAGTCAATGTGAAATGCAACGCTTGTAGAATGTCAATCTTTAAAGTTGCCTTATTTACTGAAGTACCCGAATCCATCAAACACACAGCCTTACGCACAAGTTGTTTCCGATAAAATCCTTTGAAACATTTGATAATTCCCATATCTAATGGTTGCAAAACGCTCGTACAGTTTGCAGGATAAAAAATAACTTTTACATTCTTCAAAAATGTCGTCTCAGTTGGGTGCGCTGCACAGTTGTCTATGAACAATAAAATTTTTCGTTGCTTTACGCGCATTTCCGCATCAAGGTCCCTTAAAAACAAATTAAAAATGTTTGTGGTCATCCATGCCTTTTTGTTCGCGTAATATTTTACTGGTAAAGTTTTTGCATTTTTAAAACACCTAGGCTTTAACGATTTGCCAATAACGAGTGGCTCGCGCATGTCACTTCCATCACTGCAACGCAAAATAACACAGAGATCCTCTCTTTTGACCCCTTACCACCGTGGCAGGACTCGCCCTTTATCGTGAGTGTGCCGTCGGGTAGACAATTATAAAAGAGTCCTGTTTCATCAGCATTATAAATATTCCGAGGCTCGTAATTTTCCAACAGTTTTGGAAGCTCATTTATCCATAGCGAAGTTCTTTCCAGATCTACGGATGCGGACTCTCCTGCGAGCTTCTTGTACACAAGACCGTGGCGATCTTTAAAACGACTTATCCACCCGTTTGATGCTGCAAAATCGTTAATGCCGAGTCTCACCGCAATTTGTTTGGCCTTTTCTCGAACAATGCTCCCATCAATCTGAATGTTAACGGCACGAGATTGTTGGTACCAAGAGAAAAGAATTTTCTCCAGTTCGCTAAACTTTGATTCTTTACTGGTTTTTCTAGTTTTCGAAGATTTTCCGCACTTTTGAATTTGCTCCCGAATTTCTCAAGAATTTTTCAAGAAAATAGAATTTAACGTGGATGCCGCGATTCCTAAACGCTTGGCTATATCGACGCGTTTTTCAGCGGGGTTTTTTTCCACCTCTTCGATAATTTTCAATCTTTCTTGAAGAGTACGTACTTTTTTCATCGAACGGCTCATTTCGAAGATAGTTTAAAAGCTCACTGCACTAAAAAATCGAAAGGATAACTGCACACACTCCACTAAGTTCGGGTATCTAGCGACAACTGACGACAACTAGCGAATGATGGCGGCGACAAACTGTCATTCTTTCTCTCAAAAGTTTCGCGCTTCGTAACGAGTGCCGTCTGGCGGCGTAAAACACAAACAAAATATATCAAATAAGCGACGTAATTCGAACGATGAATGCGGTAAAATGGTGGACATAGAAACGATCGATGCGATCTATTTTTGTATGAAGTGAATTCGGACTAGAAGAAATAAACGATACATCCGGGAAAACGATTATTCGAGGAACGATAGATAGAGGTTTCACTGTAATAAGATTACCATATAAGAAACTTTGTGCACAAAATTGTTTAATGTTTATAAATGTATGAGATGCCGGAAAATATGAAGAACGTAAATAAGATGAACGAATTATAGAAATAAATGCTACAATTATCGTAGAAATAGTATAGTATTGTAGATTATAGGATGTTTATTATAGATTGTATATTGTTGACGTTGGCTATGAGAACTTTGTTTACTGCGGCCCGGAACAGCTCTACAGTAGACTGGCCAAACCACTGCCTCAAATTTTTCAACCACGATATACTCCTTTTTTATTGTTTTAATAAGTTTTCTTTATTCATCCGAACCATAAAATCTTCATTCGTAACTCTGTCCATCCAGCTTATTTTAAGTATTCTTCTGTCATTATATAAAATATTAAGAAATATAAGGTGTACAAATAAGTTTTTGCCGTTTTTTATCAAAAATTTGAAATCTATTGTGAAAAAACGGAACCTACTGTTTCATTTGAAGGATTGTCCATCGCTTGCCACTACTTTTTCCCATCTTTCTGGCAGCACACGGATACCGCATCGGAAGAATGCTTCATCTTTTGAGGCCATCCACGAATCGAACCAATTTTTGGTATCTTCATGTGATGTGAAGTCTTGCTCAGACAGGCCGTGCACCATTGATCGAAACAAGTAGAAATCAAAAGGAGCAATGTCCGGTGAATACAGCGGTTGGGGTAAAACTTTCCAATTGAGTGTTGCGCCTCAGCTGCAGATTTTTTCAAATTGAAGAAGTAAATCAAAAGTTCCCGCAAACGACACTTATTTGGCTCAAAACTCAACATTTTCACAAAAGAAATCACTAATATTTTAAGGTTATGTTGTTGACAGATGTCCAACCTTACGATAATGACTTTTTACATCTGACAATTTTAACCATACCTTACTGGTGGCGCCAAATTTTGTGAAATGGTGGAAACTTTGTACATCTTATAATAAAAAAAACAGACAAAGGTGATTGCAGAAATTGTGAGAAAGCTTAAATTTGGCTATAGAGAATGTTGGGTACGAGTTGGCAATGTTTGTTACCTGTCAGCGAAGTACTGTGTGGCCACATCTCCAATAGGCAGCTTGCTCAGCACTACACTGGCTCCCGACTCGTGGATCTGGCGGAGCTTCTCATATAGGATAGACCACTCAGCGTCAACCACTTTTTGGTACTCAGCCACATTCTCCACGCGAATCTGAGACCGAGAAATTGAATCATTACAATGCTTTGTTGTTTCTTCCTCCTCCTCCTTGCGATGCATGGAAACGCATTGTTATTATGGTTAAATTTTTCTAAAAAAGGAAGACTATATGTATACTATGATTCAAACTGACCTCCGCATTGTCTCTCTCAGCCTTTAGTTCCAGCTCGATATTGAGGAGGGCGATTTTGCAGTTCTTGTAGTTCTTTGGCTGCATCTCGAATCCAGCGTACGAAAAGGTCTTCTTGAAGGCCACACCTGGAGAGGGCATTTAATTAAACACGGGATAATGTATCGATTGACGCCACTGCGGTGTAACCATTACGGTTAATAAATATACTAATCTTGTCTGATTTTAAACAAAGTGACAAAGTGCACTATCACCTGATTAATAATTTTTAGATGTGGGTCAGAAGATGTTTTTTTACATTTCTTTTGTGTAGTTTTTTTAGACTCTAATGCCATGTATCTAGAATTGACATCATGATGATCCCTGCACTGTGATCCAAAACTTTGGCCAGAGGTCAAAGACACATGGCTGAACAGCCCAGAAATTTCTATACAGAAGACTCTGGGTGAAAACATTGGAAAATGTTAATGTCATAATAACATTTTAATATTGTAGTATAATCATCCGTATTCTGAAAATAACAATGTCTGGATCTTTAAGAACTTTATCCCAATACTTAATAGACGATAATAAAATTTAAAAATAAATGAGACATAGCTTTACGTCGGTGTTTGTTTCTGTAAGTTTCTACATGAGATAGATATAGAGGGAGGGAGAAAGATGTAAATTGTTATCTGTCAAATGTCAAGATGGGAAGATTTGAATACGCGGTAACGCGGTCATAACAAGTTTAGCCATGATATTTCATCTGGATGCTGTGGATGAAGAAATTAATACGTTTGTTAGAAACAATATTTCTTATATCATCTTTTAATACAGTGTATTTGAGCCGTAGAATTACAAAATCTGCTCTGGACAAATTTTGAAAAAATGAGATTGTCATATGGCGGAGTATCTAAAAATCTATCGAACATTGAGTAAAAAATCCCACTCCATTGCGTTAATAGTAAAACAAACATTTGGATGAGTTGCAAAACTTGCTTCGAATTGAAAGTACTGCAATGCGTAATTAAGAAATGTCAAAATGCTCTCTGTTCATAAAAATGCGTAACAAATTTGTGTTTCTCATATCTTTTAACGTAATATAACATTTCCGCAACTGTAGAAGATAAAGAATGTTGCAGCGAGGTGTACTTTTAATTTAGACAAAAGGTTTCTATGAGAGGCCACCTGATTATACGTGCAGATATTGATTGACCGCAGGGTGCTGGTCTCTGATCTCACACTGATGCTCAAGCGTAAATGAATACAGCAAATGTAGAAAAAAACGGTGCTCTAACTCACCGTGTACGAGGAAAGACTCTTCCAGCGAGCCTCCGGGCACCTTCTTCACCCCGATCATGTCGAGCGGCAGTAGACCATCCAGAGAGAGCACTGCCTCCACAGCCATCTTGGAGAAGAAGGTCTTCTGCTGGTTCACCAACTTGCTGCTGAGTGCTGTGTTGGCGCACTTCTCCAACACACTCCTAGGGCGTACGAAGGAAGTAGTAGAAATTAATGGGAATCAGCAAAGTTAACATTTCTCAAGTTTTGGGGTACAGATATGAATGGTAACTACTGGATAAAGTTAGACAAACATACGGGGTGGTTGGGTCAATCTGATCACTGAATAATCTTCAATCCTGAAGTTTACAGTTCTCCCCAGCGCCATGCTCGCCATACAGAGCTGTGACACAAAGGTATTACAGCTGCTTGCCTCATTAAGGATTTATTTTTTGAAAAATTAGAAAATAATATTTACAAATTTGATGAGATTTTAAAAGGAAATTACAGTTTGTTCCCGATGCAAATTGCTGGGATCAAAAAAAGGGTTGGGTTGGATTTAGATGGACAGGATGGAAGAAGTAGAGGGTAATACAGAAACGAAATTGATTCGTGGACAATAATAGTGGATGATGAAAAAGGATTAGGATGCTTAATTCACCAGTGCCCTCAATGTTTCATTTCTTCCAGACGATACGATTTGAACTCAAATGTTTGATGAGTTTGCAACACTTATCAACATCTCACATCACTAAACTATCTGAAGATCACTCGGAAGCCGACACTGTTGCGACAATTGAGTGCCAAAATACTCCCGAAAAGTGGAGGTCGATAATTAGTAAAGTTAGGTAAATGAAAAAACAACAGTTGTCACTTGTCGAGCAGTAGGTTTTAACTCATGCATTTATGTCGTGATGTAAATGCCAATAGGATCCGGATCTAGTGTCGAATAATTGCGAGCACTGAACACAGTTAAATAACTTATAATAAACAAATGTCTCTGTTAAGGCGGTACATACATTTTTCAAGCTGTCAGAGTGGCGATATGTGTCGGATAGATCATGCTACTTCAATACGAGATCGAGACATGAACAAACGTCATATCAGATAAACCTTGCAAGAGCGTATTTTTTACGTGTCCCCTTGTGAGATAGAAAGGTTGCGAGGAAACAAGACAACCATATGGAGTACCGACGTTTAAAATATATGGGAACACAAGTCATGCTCGCGTAATATTATTAGAATTTTAAATGTTTTAAGTCTAGAATATAAAAAAGCGTATGTATATTTCTCCAATAATTTTGGTGTTGTAAAAAAAAAGTAAACAACAATTTTTCTTATATCACTGTTTTTTAATTTAAAACTTTTGTCGAATAAGCAGATTTAGATATTATTTTGACTTCCGACTGAAATGTCAAAACACCTGCGAAAATAATTGAATTTAAATCATTTTTACTTAAAATAAACAAAAAACTACAACAAGATGTATTGAATTAAAAATAAAATTAAAAACCATTTATCTATATTTTAAAAATTATCTCGTAAATTAATATCTTACTTGACTTTCAAATAACAATGACAGTGAATGTACCGCCTTAAGGCGGTACATTCACTGCAAATGCATATTTCGGCGTTTTTTACGAAATATGCATTTGCATTGTCATTGTTAGTACTCCATATGGTTGTCTCGTTTCTTCGCAACCTTTCTATCTCACAAGGGGACACGTAAAAAATACGCTCTTGCGAGGTTTATCTGATATGACATTTGTTCATGTCTCAATCTCGTATTGAAGTAGCATGATCTATCCGACACATATCGCCACTCTGACAGCTTGAAAAATGTATGTACCGCCTTAAGTTATGTCTCAGAATGTTTACAAATTATTTTTTAAATCTGTTGATTGTCTCGATAAGTTCTATAATTTTAATCCGTTGTAAATGAGTTGCAATTGTCCCGCTCTTGTTCTACCTGGAGTAATGTGATATTTTTGAGGTGTTCTTGTATAGCGTTTTTATGTAATTTTAACTAACTATGGATGAATTTAATATGTGTACGCTCGCTATTGGGATTAATTCAGCTTTATTATTTGTATTTATAAAATTATTTATCATGATAATGAATATTAAATAATTAAGTAATTATAATAAACTTAAATGTAATTTGTAAATGAAAATTTGTTAACAAACAAGATGACTTGCAGGAATAATGGAAATTTTAATAATATCCACTATTTAAGGTTTATCCAACCTATCCTGCGAGCTTTTTCCTAAATGACGTGCGAATGTGACAGACCATGGAAAGGAATGTAATCTAGATGTTTACCTGTCAGAACAGTCCACCTTGACAGCGAGCTCCTTGAGCCTAGCGGTGGCTATTTGGCCGGCCAGCTGCACCGCCCTGATGATGATGCGTGGGTGCACTCCGTCCTCCACGAAGGGGCGCACACAGTGGAGCAGCTCCCCAGCCAGGATCACCACAGTTGTGGTGCCGTCACCCACCTGAAGACAACATTTTCTTTAGTTTAGATTCGTCCAATTATGTAACGTAACTTGAAAGCTGCAATATTAAATTCTCACTTGTAATAAATTGTTATGTAAATTAAAATAATTTAACAAATGTGACTTAATATGTCTTCGGTGTAAAGACAGTACCACTTAAACAGCATATAAGTGCTATTACAAAAAACGCAGTTGTACTGCCACAAGGCTATTAAAAGCTGTACATTACTAGATTTTCTGTGAAATGACAGTTTGTATTTTCCAAACTGTAACTGCCGTGGCAATGGTCATTTCAATACTTTTAAGATAATGACTTCATTTGTTACAATTAGGCTTGAAAAAACAATTAATTTAAAAGGACCTACTGTTATGGCGCTCCACCATGTCGTCACATAAGCCAATGAATAGGACCATAAGATGGGTCACTTTTTGAGGAACACGACTCGCTCGATGTCAGTGTGAAAAATGTTAATCAATTGATATAATTCTTTTTCATACAACTCAATGCAATATAAAAATTCTTTAAATCTAAGATTTGTTATAAGGTTGCTTTGTTTTACAAGCCATAAAATGCTCAGGCAGCGCAAAAACAAAGCAAAGTCTCCTCTGTCAAAAATAACAAAACCAAATAGAGTAGTGTAGTAGTTCAGAGAAAATGTGTTCACCTCGGCGTCTTGTGATTTGGCGATATCGACAAGTGTTTTGGCAGCGGGGTGCACGATGTCCAGCATCTTGAGGATGGTGGCTCCATCGTTGGAGATGGTCGCCTTGCTGCTGCCGTCCACTATCAACTTGTCCATGCCTCGAGGCCCAAGCGTCGTGCGAACCTAAAAAGGAAAATTAAGAAAACAATTATTGGATTTTATCCCCAGAGGGAACATCATTAATTAAGATAATTTGTAAAAGAAAAAATACAGAAGTTTCATTACTAGCGGCGACATCTATATATTGTTTCATGAGAATAACAAATAAAGTAAGCGAGGTACATAAATACCAGGCGCATGCAGTGAATACATTGAAGCGTGACTTACGCAGACATTATATTTGGAAAAAAACGCATCAAAATAAAATATTTATGTGACAGAATATTATGATAAATTAAAATCTGACTAATATTATAATAATTATAATAATAATAGGAATATTATGAGATATATCCTTTAATTGTATGCTTACATGAATGTCACGCTTCAATGTTCTCACCACATACCCCTGATAAATACCATATACACAACTTTCCAAATTTGATAGATGTGTGACCGATCGTGGGTGGAATCGTGAATGTTACATTGTTTAAAGTGATCATTTAAGTTAGCCTATGACTGGTTGTAAACCCTGTAAATGCTTAAAAAGATTTACTCAAGCCTGGGTGTCTTGTGATGTATTTCGCTTCTGTAATTGGGCCTGTTGAAGCATAAAAAAAAGGACTTCCATACATATTTTCCCATACAAATATTAGCTTGTTAGTGTAGTGGTCATGACGCTCGCCTAGTGATCTGGTGGTCGATGGTTCGAGCCCCATCCAGGACACCAGCAAATTAATCTTATTTTCATAGCACAGGCTTTTGGCTTAGTTTGAGAATAGTAAGAATATTGATGCGACACATATTCCGTGTTTGCATCTCTATTTCTAAAAAAAAACAGCTTTGTCTCTGTGCAACATCAATAATTCATCTTGATTAAATATGATACTACACAATTTTAAACAAATAAGCATTTTCAATACATTTCAGAGTGCCATTTTAACAATTTTTATAGAGATGTCAAATGATGATGATCCAGCCACACATTATTTTGCCTTAAACAGATATTTAAAATAATGCCTGTAATTGTTTTTTCTAAGGTGACTAAAAACCGAAGTAGGGTGGTGCCTACCGAGTCCACGACCAGCTGGCAGGCATTGATGTTGGACAGCAGCTGTGGCTTTCCTTGAGATGTGTCGGTCCCCTCACGGAGTACTACTATTTGAGGTTGCTGTAACAGAAAAAAAATCAACAATTTTTTAATACATCAGTGAAAAAATTTCATTTACTTGTTTGCTTGTCATCAATTTATTTTATTTTTCAAATTTCCTTTGTGGCGTCATTTTATAAATAAAATGATTAAAACATTGTTTATACTATACTTAATTTTTTACAACAAAATTTAAGTGTGGTTAAAACAAAGTTTTAATTGTTTCATTTATTTATTTTATATTTGTTAAATTGATATTCCGAAAAAAATGATAAATGCCAAAAATGATAAATAAATTAATTTTGCTGCACCTATGAAATGTTAAAAATTTTAACACATTATTTTTTCTCTTTTCAGCGTGATATTTGAATAAAGAGAGAAGAGTGAGGATATACTGCCTTTAAGAAAATAAAAGAGAAGTGAACATACTACCTTCCTTTTTTTTAAACTGTACAAAAAAAAAGGGTAAAATGCGGTAGATTTTACCGCAACCACCATTTTATAATTCCAAAGAGTCTTTCCTTTAAAAAGTTTCCTATTGTAAATTGTGATATTTTTCATTTGTTTAGTGGCCATATTTTAAAATGATCAAAATAAAGTTGAAATAGCAGATCTTGGTTTTATTAAAAAAAAATTCACTAATGGATAAATGTGCAGAAGAGCTGCCATTTCTTTGTCCTGGGGATGCCTGCAGTCTCTAATGACAAGTTGTGTGGATTATATTTAACAATTTTTAATTATACCAATGAAAGAGAGGACTGCTAGTCAAATTCACTTCAACCAAAACAATCAGCGATGGAAATTGAAGAGGTAAATTGCTAATTTGACTAGCTTAAGGCGATCGTCTAGCAGAATGAGCAAATTTCACCATTTTTCTCATATCTTCTCTTGCGTTTTTATCACATTTTTGTAGGGAAATATCTCATTTTACATATAATTTATTCATCAGGTATTTTGTAGGGAAATATCTCATTTTATAATTTATTCATCAGGTTACATATATTTTAAATACGAATATCTTATTAAAATGTCACAAAATTTTGAGGCGTATCTTCGGACCGGTTCTAGAAAATGGACTTTGGCGCAGACGTTACAACAATGAGCTCTATACACTATTTAAGGAGTCAAATGTCACAAAATTTATAAAACTGGGAAGACTTCAGTGGCTAGGTCATGTGGAGAGAATGTCCGAGCATTAAGCACCAAAGTCCCTGCTGAACTCAAGGTCAATAAGGCGAAGGAGCTTAGAAAGGCCAAAATTAAGATGGAGTGACAACATCCTCAAAGACATCTCTGCCTTAGGGCCGGTCTTATAAACGAAAGACCAAATTTCCGTTAGTAAATCGACAATTTACTAACGGATGGCCGTTTGTTTATAAACGTTACCGACGCTCGTCTTATAAAACTTTTTTTACCATCTGTAAGTATCGCAATATCGTACTGCTCTTGTCTATGATTTTAGAGCTGTCAGAGGCGAATTATCTCTTTTCTATGGAAACGAAACAAAACTTCTATAAACATAGCCTAAAATTTCTCGCTCGCACCGGATTTTTGGGATACTTCCCACAACACTACACACACTGGAAGTCCTTTGAAACCCCAACAAAGTCTGCAGCAGCTAATAATATTGATCCAAGAGCATAGAATCTCAAGGCAACATGCAATTTTGTGGTTGATGATAAAATCAGATTCCTACGCGTGCGCCTTTTTACATTTTGCCCAATATCTTCTAGAAGCTGTCAAGCAGACCTTTTCGACAAACGAAAATGGTTGATAAAATCTGCGTCATCTAAAATATTAAAATAATCCACTCGTATATTGAACATTCTTTGTCGTCGAGTTTGTTCTTCATCCGACGAATTTGAATATAATAATAGCTGGACATCGCTATCTGAAAACGTTTTCCTTAAAAATGTAGCAGCATTTAACGGACCTAACCTTAAAAAATAATAGGTCAATATGTAATACTTCTGTCAATTTCAACTAACGGACGGTAAACTGGTGGTTCGACTGTCGGTATCGGCCGTCGGTAAAATTTTACTAAAATTTGACTAACGGATTGTTATAAGACGAAAATAATGACGTTTGTATCAAATTTCGGTTTATTTGGTCTGATATTTAACTAACGGACGTTTATAAGACCGGCCCTTAGAGCATAGGAACTGGAGAGAGCTGGCACTAGACCGAGATGGATGGAGGAAGATTACTGAGGAGGCCAAGACCCACTAAGTGTTGTAGTGCCAAGAGTGATGATGATGATGATTCTTACTATAGAACTAATTTTCTGAATGAGACTCGACTGCTCAACCTAGTATCATCAGGGTCTTGACTTCATTTAAATGCATTTATTCTACATTTTGCCAGATCTTAAAAGCATTATGAATTTAGTCAAAATATTATAATTAATAATAATAAAATTATTATTTTTTTTAAATATCGTAAGGAAACTAGAAAATCTAACAATATACGTATGTGATTTATATAAATGCATGAAGATTCTCATGTTGCTACTGTCAGTGCCACAGACGTCAGATCGAAAACAATTACAGCGGCGTCTCTTTTCAATCAAAAACAGTTTTGATGCAATTTTCAGTAGTTTATCGGCGAAACTGGCCATCCACAACGCGGTGGAAAATTACGCTAAGCTGTCTGATGTCATGTTATCATGACGTCCCTATCATATTTATACAGGGGAAATCGATATGTACTACTTTTTATACTGCGAAAGTTTGGTTTTGAGTGAATTTAAAGAAAAATCTGAACACACGGAAGATCACGCCTACATAAACATTGGATGAGGTTATGTCAGGTTAGTCACCTGACAGAAGGTTCTAGAATAAAGGAATTTCATTTTAAATGTCAAGGAATACCTCCACTAAAGGGTTTATATATGAAATATATATTCAAATGATATATCCAGTCGCGAAATCGCCGCTGTTACATTTGACAAAATAAAAGTTAGCGGCAATATACAATAATGTAAAAATTCTATTTATCGAAAAATTAACGTAAGACGTTACTCCAAAATGATAATATTGACTGAAAAACGTGAATCCACTGTGATATAACGTAGGATTGCGGTAATTTTCATCGATTACTTACCATTTTGATATTAATTTTCGACACAAGACCCGAAGGAAAATACAAATCCACTGAACTGAAGGTAGGTAACCAAGGTTACTGCTATTGCACAAATATCAGAGCTACCAACAAAACAAACTTTGAGCAAGTACTAACTGTTATAGTCCGTCCAACTTATCTGGAGAATAAAGGAGGGCGTCCCAATCGTTGTGGTACTGCCCATAGTCTAAAAATTATCTCATTTGTAGGGAATTTTATGCAAATTCGTTTTTTCTTAAACAAGTTATTAAGCAGTATACGACACGATAAAAAACAAAAAATGTAAACTAACGTACAAATAAATTTATCAAAATATACATTCGTAAAATACTCAACGTCACAAAATGGCGTTAAAAATCAAAGAATAATACAATTTTCAGGAAAAAAAAACAAACAATAATAATTATTTTAGGCCGGCGCCACATTACGCAGATCTTCCGCCGCGTTTTTTCCGTTGCGCCAAATCGGCAAAGCAAATAGACCGACCGATCATCCGGGTAGTGTGTTTAATAAGCGCATATTGTATGGAAAGAAATGTAGCGATGTTCCACGACAGAAGAGACGCGGCGCAAGATCCGCGCAGTGTGGCGCCGGTTTTATTCGGTGTCTCATACCTAATGATCATGACCACCATGTTTAACTCAGTAACTCCTAAGGATATCAATCGGTTTAGGGCCGTTGTATCAACTTGGTTAATAGTAATCTTTCGTTCAAAGCATAGATATTTTGCATTTTCCACCGATCAAACAACTCGCTCTCGTAAAAATCTATGCTTTAAATGAACTATTGCTATAAAGTAAGTTGATGCAACCAGTCTTTAATGTGCATAAATAAAAAAGTTTATTTTTGAAAAAAGATGTTCATACAAATGAACTCGTTAATGAATTATGTAATAAAAAGTATAAATAATAAAAATTCTATGTAAAAAAATTATCGAATAAAATATGTTCTAAAACTTTTCTCATCTTACGGCTTCTAATTCAATTTTTCCACTTCTCCTTGTTCTTTTTTTTCCGGGTGTAGATATTTTAATGCCCATTTCCACGGCCACTTTACCTTCTTTAACTATTTTGTAAATTGCCGATTCAGAAATACCTGAAGATATTGTATAATAGTAAAATAAAAAACTAAGTATGGGAAAATCATTATAACTGCATGGCAGCACTAACCTGAAGTGGCGGCAATAAGTCTATGAACAAAATCAAACGGTATAATTGGGGCTTTTAGACGTTGTTCCTCTTCAAAAAACGTGTGCATTTTCAAGATTATTTCCCGAACACCGCTTTTAATGGTTTTTGGCATGGTGACAATCTAAAATGTTCTTAAAAAACTATCGAAACAGTCGTGAACCTCTCTGTAAACAAAGTCTGTCAAAGGTCTGTCAGCTGTAGATAATCCAATATGGCGTCGTTAGTTCCAAATTTGGCCATTCTTCAGATAAGTTAGACGGACTATATGGTTTATTTTGATTCTAATTTTGGGTCAAAAAATGTATATTATAGTCCGTCTAACTTATCTGAAGAATGGCCAAATTTGGAACTAACGACGCCATATTGGATTATCTACAGCTGACAGACCTTTGACAGACTTTGTTTACAGAGGGGTTCACGACTGTTTCGATAGTTTATTATGAAAATTTTAGATTGTCACCATGCCAAAAACCATTAAAAGCGGTGTTCGGGAAATAATCTTCAAAATGCACATGTTTTTTGAAGAGGACAACGTCTAAAAGCCCCAATTATACCGTTTGATTTTGTTCATTGACGTATTGCCATCGTATTGCCGCCGCTTCAAGTTAGTGCTGCCATGCAGTTATAATGACTTTCCCATACTAAAGTTTTTTATTTTACTATTATACAATTTCTTCAGGTATTTCTGAATCGGCAATTCACAAAATAGTTAAAGATGGTAAAGCGGCCGTGGAAATGGGCATTAAAGTATCTACACCCGGAAAAAAAAACAAGGATAAGTGGAAAAATTGATATTGATAACTTTGCTTTGGGAGTCATTAGGCGAAAGGGACACGATTTTTATAATTTTAAGAAAGAGTTACCTACATAAAGTAAACTGTAAAAGGTATTGAAAGAAGACATAAATTTTCAAGGATGTCGTGAGACATTGCGTAAATTACCTACTGCATAAGCTAGGTTTTCGTTTTCGGAAGACTAAAAGTAACCGTAAGGTGCTTATAAAACGCAATGATATATGTGCCATGAGAGCAAAATTCTCGTACGAATAGGCCAGTCATTTATCTAGATGAAACGAGAGCGAGTTGTTTGATCGGTGGAAAACGCAAAATATCTATGCTTTGAACGAAAGATTACTATAAACCAAGTTGATACAACGGGCCTAAACCGATTGATATTCTTAGGTGTTACTTAGTTAAACATGGAGGTCATGATCATTAGGTATGAAACACCGAATAAAACCGGCGCCACACTGCGCGGATCTTCCGCCGCGTCTTTTCTATCGCGGAACATCGCTACATTTCTTTCCGTACAATATGCGCTTATTAAACACACTACGCGGATGATCGGACGATCTATTTGCTTTGCCGACTGGCGCAACGGAAAATACGCGGCGGAAGATCTGCGTAATGGAGCACCGGCCTAAAAGAATTATTATTGTTTGTTTTTTTTTTGAAAATTGTATTTATCTTTGATTTTGAATAAACGCCATTTTGTGACGTTGTGTATTTTGCGAATGTATATTTTGATAAATTTATTTGTACGTTAGTTTACATTTTTTGTTTTTTATTGTATCGTATACTGCTTAGTACAGTAGCCGGCAAACATCTTGAAATTTTACGGCGTAGTGGGGGAAAGTTTGCGCATGTACCATTCCACCAACGAGACCCAAATTTTGTCTTCTGCGCATTCCCCCACTACGCCAAAGAATTTCAAGAATTTTGCCGGCAACTGTAACTTGTTTAAGAAAAAACGAATTTACAAAAAATTCCCTAAAAATAAGATAATTTTTAGACTATGGGCAGCACCACAACGATAGGGACGCCCTCCTTTATTCTCCAGATAAGTTGGACGGGCTATACATCTGAATTAATTATGAATTAAAAAATTTTTAACGAAGTTTCTTTCAAAACTATGTTTTCCCATTTTATTATTGGAGTAAAAATTGTAAGAAAACCATAAAGAAAACTGTTTTGGAACCACAGAATCATCTCGCGCACGCGCAAGAACATGTCACTGCGCAAAGAAAAGAGACACAATTCAAAGATGGCCGCTGGTCCGTATTGCAGTGAATTGTTCGTATAATCTGAGTATTTTGATTTTGACAGCTTTTCTGGTTTTCTCAAAGTGAATTTTGAATATGATTGTGTAAATATATTAATTACTGAATTAAAATGACGTCCATGTGTTTAAAACAGTGCTATTATCTGAGTGTTATGTGAAATAATATGTTGTTGTTTACGTTATGCGTAGAGTCTTCAAACTCTCTTCGTATTTGGATTTCTAGCCACGTAATGTTCGCGATTCTCGGGT
>JADDOH010001226.1:0-18412 GCA_016648135.1 Agrypnia vestita
TTGTGCGACCCAAAAACAAAACCAAAAAAGCGGACACGGACGTGCAACGACTACCCTTGTCAGGGAAGGTATCTTGCCTTTTATTATATATTTAGGAAAGCGTTGTGGGCCATAGAATGCGAAAAAAGTGTAAGCGATTGCTTGTGTACGTTTATTTCTCAGTGAAAATAAGCTCCGGTAGCAAGTGAAGAGGTACAATTAAAGTGAAAAAGAATATCTGAAGAAGATCCACCCGATCTGATGACGGAGATCCAACTTGATGATCTTTTATGCGCTATTACATTATTGTACTATTCGGTCTCCTGTCTTATATCGTACCTCGTTCAAGTAACCAAGCAATATTGTCATATAAAAGACACTGATTGACCCCAATAAATGACCCACAATATACTTGACCCAATTACATGTTACAAATAATTCCGTGTTACAAATATGTGCCACATACGAGAATACATGTCTGCATTATGTGGGAATTATTTGTATCACGGAATTAGGTCAAGTATGCACAAGATATAAAAATATATTATTGTATCTATGCAAGAAAAAGCACTTCTCTAATAAAAAATAACTAATACAGGACCCGAGTCTACATATATATAAATTCTAATGATTCATAATTGTGAAATGGACAGACAGACGGACAACGAAATTATTATAATTGGGACATAATACAGTATCCTTGTTTTCACTTATATTAGGATATCTGAGGCGGCACACCACAAGGCTCACTATTTGATCTAGTCAATACTATTTTCCGTTTATCTATAAAATATTTGTTTCATTTATGGCTTTTTAGATGGGATGTTCCAGAGTTCTCACCCTGCTCCAAATCTTGTGGAATCGGAATTAAATCGAGGAAACCCACCTGTACTACAGAAGTACGTTCATCTATCTTTTAAAACTAAAAATTAATTCATTTTTACGCCATCATCATAATCGTCGTTATCAGATTGTACTTGCTTACTGCAGGACATAGGTATCAACAGCGTGCAGGACAATAACACGCAATAAAAAAGTAAACGAAGAAATGAATTCCCATCTATTTCATTTTTAGGGTGTTTCGCAAAGCTGAAAAGTAAATACTAATTAAATGTAACGCATTGTGAACACAAGGGATATAAAAACTATTATTTCATCTTTGAATGGTGCTCTCAATGCCATTATGGCCAATAAGAACCTGCCAAAAGAAGCAAGACCAGCGGTACATAATAGCGTTATAGTGCCAACTTTGATGTATGGAAATGAAGCCTGGAATTGGCAAAAAAGGAATGAAAGTAGACTGAATGCGGTCACTAAGGCGCTTGTGTGGAAAATCTTTGGTCGATAGAGTGAGGAGTGAACAAATTAGATGTGAATGTAATGCTGGCTTTAGTGTGGTAGATAAAATAAATAAAGAAGTGATAAGATGGTTTGGTCATGTAGAACGTATGAGCGGGGAAAGGATAGTTAAGAAAATATATGTGGCGAGTGTTGAAGGCAACAGGAATAGAGGGCGTCCGCGAAAGACTTGACATGATCAGATACTACAAGTATTGGAGGATGGCCCTGAGACAGGAATCAACCTGTAAAGTATTGTGGACTTGCTCTTTTACACCCTGTATATGAATGCGCCCCGTGCGAGCATGATCCACGTCGCACGCTCATTATAACAAATGCATCTCGCATCAGTAAGTAGTTCTTCCATTCCTTCCATTCTTCCATTTTACCTGTGCACTTCACAAGCTTGAAATCTTTTACCCTACAATGTAATACATGCCCTGATGCTATAGACGGGACCCTCGTACGTCACACACTCCATATTAACCTTCTATAACTGTAGACATCAATCACACCGCAAATCCTCTATACATTAATTGGTCCATGAACATTGTTATTACATGTTGTAGCTCGGAGTGAAAGTCCCCGACAGCCTTTGCCCCACACCACCACCTTTAGACAAAGAATTCTGCCATGTCCTGGACTGCCCCGCCAGTTGGCACACCACAGAGTGGTCGCCTTGCACTGTGTCATGTGGAGGAGGTGTCAGGGAGAGGAAGGTAACTGTATGGATTCATCCTACTTGATCCTAATGGTGCAAATTATTATTTAGGGTTGTGACAGGCATCCGAACATCGTATCGGACACTTGTCGCCATCTGGCTTCTGAGAAACTCATATCGGACTAGGGTGGAGGGGTGTATTAGTATGTCTCTCGTACATTGTCGTTTGTATAGCTCAGGTTGCTCTTCTTCTTCTTCCTCAGCCTTTTTCCTTCTACTTCTTCCATTTTCCTCCACTCATCTCTCCCCCTTCGCATCAAGGTTCTTCCTGCTTGCTGGACTACGTCATCAGATCACCTTTTGGGAGGTCTTCCGACGCTTCTATTTTTCGTCCAGGGCCTCCACTGTAGGATTATAGGTGCCCATCTAGTATCCTCCTGTCGAGCCATTTGTATAGCCCACTGCCCTATTAATTTCGCAAAACGGGCCATAATATCGGCAACTTTTGTTCGGCGTCTTATTTCTTCCTTTCTGATTTTATCTCGAAGGTTCACGCCGAGCATCTGCCTTTCCATAGCCCGCTGTGTACTTACACTTTAATTTGTGTATGCTTTTTTTTGTTAGCGTTACTGTTTCTAGGTCATATGTCAACATCGGTAGGGTATATGTATCGAACATTTTTCTTTTCAGGCATACTGGGATTTCTTTATTTTCAAACAAGTGTTTCAATTTCCCAAATGCTGCCCAGCCCAAACCTATTCTCGGTAGTTTTGCTGTTTGGTTTTCTTTTCCCAGCTTTATATTATGACCAAGGTACACATATTCGTCATCTGTTTCTATTTTCCAATTGTCTATTGTGAATTTATGTTTGGATGTGGTTACTCAGGTTCACACTAGAATATTCCGCAGTTGTGCTGTTTTTTCCAATTTATTTCAAAATATTTAGAGCGTTGGGAAATCCTTGATTATGTTTCTTTTGTTTCTAGCATCTCGTGATATTGTTTAAAACTTTTCAGGTAGAGTGCAAGCAAGAACTGAAACACGTGAACGAGACTTTGTGTCTTGCGAAGAGGCCACGTTCCACTAAGCCTTGCAACACCCAGCAGTGTGATGAGACAACCATTACATCATCACCTGACATTCAGAAAGATCCAGAACAGGAGCTTGTGAATGGGCAGGATTCGGAGTTCAGAGGTGAAATGTTGAACAGCTCGTCCACGATCACAGATTAAATTCGATAAAGTGTAGACTTAAACATAAGTATTTACAATATTTAAACAATCTTCGGGTATTCAAAATCTTCAAAAAGAGCTTCTTGCTTTTCGCACTTCAAATAGTACCCCCTAATGCATTTAAAGTGATACCTTTACATATCAACATGACAAGATATCATTATTTTTTTTTCAAATAAAGCTAATTTTCTGTGCAAATTGTACATACTTGCTGGTGTCCTGGAGTGAGGCTGGAACCATCGACCGCTGGATCACTAGGAGAGAGTCATAACTATTACACCGGCAAGCTACTCAAAGTATTATTATATTGTTTTCATATTTCTTATAATAAAACAATCACATTTTACAAGGGATATTCTTGAACTCTTCTAATAATATTCTTGATATTATGAATTAAAACAATCCGGGCTAACCACAATTTACAACCCTAACATAAAATATAAAATAAAACAGTGGATCCGAAACAAGGGGAGAGATAAAATAGGCACACTTACACAAACTCACTAACGCAATATAACCTCATATATATGATATATTTTCTATTATGTTACTTTAATCACTTTATTATTATCTCATGTTAATATACAATACTTATCCAATACAAATAATTATTCTACTATATATCTATATACCTACTATGTTTTGTAAATACACACTATTGTATTTACAAACTATGCCTGTCTCAACACAGATATTTCTAGTGAGACAGGCATAGTCCAACCAAAATTTTGTATTTAAATTAAAAAGAAATAAACAAAAACAAAAAAAAAAAAAACAAAAAACCTCAATATAAAGAAAATGTATCGAGTGAAAATGAAACAGATTTTATTGTAAAATATAATGTTAAGTCGCACAAAGGTAATTCAACCAAAGAGTACATTAATCAGTCAAAATAACTGCCTTTGTTGGATTGATGCTTGGAAACTTTTTCTTCTTCCAGATTGTTTACTCTACTTGTCAATAATTTATTTTAGGTTATGTTTCAACGATACTTTCAACAAACCACCGTTGTATAAAAATTGTAAATTTTTTGTGAACAATCACATATTGAGATCAAAGTGGGTACCTATAACTTAATTTACTATTCTACTTCTTCGTGTGGTGCCCTATCAATTCAACGGACGTTGGCTATCAGGACTTTGACTACGAGGACTTTGTTTACTTCAGCCCGGAACAGCTCTACAGCAGACTGGCCAAACCACTGTTCCAGGTTCCAAATGCTTTATTATTATTTTTTTATTTCGTCTTTTTCCCAGTTAATGGGGTGTCTGTTTGACCTTAGTCATCCACTGCCGCCACCGCGAAATTCGTCTGCTATGTATTATTTTTCTTCTTTGTTATTACCATTTATTTGTTCTTGTATTTATTTATGTATTTCTTATGTATGCAATAAAGACGTATCTAATGGTGTCGGTCTGTGAAAGGTTTTGTTTTTGCGGCCGTGCCGCCTCGCACCGGTTTATACGACCCGTGCGGGGCAGCGCGGCCTTGCATTGTAGCTAAAAAAATGTCAACCTGGAGACGAATGAGAAGGACCGATATGGGAGCTTTTGTTCATAAAACGGTCCTGGGTAAGCGGTGGGTACCATTCGCCATTCACAGGTTCCAGGGCCCCGACTTCCGGCAATATTTCCCTGGCTAACGAGATGAATGATATCGTATTTGTCTGGATGTCTCATCACATGTCGATACGAAATGTTGGAGTTTTCGGATTTTTATTGTTTGAATTACTTCTTTTTCTTTATTCATCCGAACCATAACATCTTCATTCGTAACTCTGTCCATCCAGCTTATTTTGAGTATTCTTAGATCCACACCTCGAATGCTTCAAATCGTATTATTAATTAAAATTAAAACCTGGGAATGTTCTCACCCAAAAACGTCTCGTAGGCCAACCACACAAGCGATAGTGGAACGCATATAGATTCAGATCTAGATAGACCTCAAAGTCTGCTTGATTTCGATGCAACTCCGTGAACACATTGTTTTGTTCACTTACATTTCACTTTTAATAAATGTAATTTCTTCAAACTACATAGTCTTGTTGGGCACACAACACTGTCGGTCACCACTAGCTTTTCCATACAGTCGTCACTTCTAGCAAGATGTCCGGAATATTGAAGAACACGTCCAAGGCACATGTATTTATTTAATTTAAATATTAATTCAATCCTACACAGTTTGACTGAATTTAAAGAAATGAGGTAGGTATGCGAGGATCATAGCTTATGACGGAAAAGAGGGTGGGAGCTGAAACAGTCGCGTTGATTTTTTCAGAAATAATATGTGTGAATATTACGACGTCAGAGTGCACATTAAGATGCTGACAAAATATTGCACACGACTATTAAATAATAGTTGCTGCATAGAAATATTGCAATTATAATTATCAAATAATTTTTCCTATAAAAATATACGGCGACTAAGAATTAAACTTCCCACACGTGTATTGATATTTAATAAAGTTTTATTATATTGAAACGATTTACAAGAGACTTAATGCATAGGGCACAGGAATATATATATAATTTTCTAGTGTTTTGGTAAACAATTTCATTAGTTTATTGCCCTGAAGGGCTGAACAGGCTGAGGGGTAAAATTTATATTTATTAATTTTAATTAAACAAATTTGCATTAACCACGTAACTAGTAACTCTATGTCTACCGGCATACGTTACTTGATACATTCCCCATTTCGGCGTCCACTTATTAATTACCCCCACTATAGCTGTAGCCACGCCCCCCTTCAAAAATTGATTTGTTTGCTAGAATATATAATGGATGGTAGACGTAGAGTAACTAGTTAAGTGGTTAATACAAAGTTGTTTAATTAAAATTAATAGTGGTTAATACAAAGTTGTTAATAATGATGTCCAACTACAAAGTTAACGCTATGAACATCGAAAATATAAAATTTATATCTTTATCTTCATTTCAAGTACTTCAACCTTAAGACAAAGTGTGAACTATCCACCTCTCTACTTTACTAGGTAATCTGAACATGATAGGGATTAGTATCTAAATAATCTAATTTGCTAAAGGCTAAACATCAAAAACGTAGCGGAGATATATAAAACCTAAATTAAGTGTTTCCAATGATCCGAACCAAAATTCAAAGCAGAATTGTTGTTTCTGATTGTGGTTTAGCGAAAGGAATATAGATGTCATTTTTTGAAATGCTTACTATTGCAGAATTCTGTAATGCAAAATTATCTTTTTCGTTCTTTAAAACATTTTTAGTAAAGTTGGTGTAGATGGCGGTGGTCAGGTATTTGCCTAGTGTGGTGAGGAAGTAATCCGACAACCTGCCGAATCTTTCGTGTTTAATATGCAGTTTGTTTTGGGTGCAGCTTAAAAGTTACAAAGAAAGCTAAATGCGAGAAGGCTCGTTTTTGATCTCTGATTAGTCGAACCTCTCCTACTTTAGTTCCCATTCACACTGTAGGCTCCAGGTCACCATAAAATTAAACTACAAATTGTACCGAATATTAGTAATGTTCCATTCTAAGGATGGTCGATAACTAATATTTAACTCTTTGAGATTTAGATTCTAGTGTGCCTGTGGATTGCTTCTCATATCAGTTACCAATCATCTTTACAATCCATTGATAATCCTACAATCACGCTTAAAATAAGATTTTTTGCTGAGTTTTGTTCATCGTTAATAAATATTAAATTGGGTCATCCCAATTTTTTAAAACCTTCTCGCTTTTTTATATATATAATCTAATTATCAATAAATATAATTTTTGAAAAACGGCGGATGATTATGCATTAACATAATATTTTCTCTATTTTACCATGTTTTTTATTTGCATCATTATTGGGATCGGGAACTATGCCTTTTTGGTATCAAAATGTTTTAAAAAAACGATTTTTGAATATATAATTTTGGAATAAATTTATTTGCATATAAATTAAATACATTAATTATATTTACGATATTTTGTATCATATAATTATTTCCATAAAACTTTAATATCAATATTGCTTTATTTTTTAAAAATATTTATCCCATGTGCACTTTATGACTAACAGATTTAATAAAGTGCAGAACGTAAGAAGACTAGTAGACTAGACTAGAACTAGAAGTTTATAAATTGAAGAATATTTTGTTTGTACAAATTATAACTCCTTAAAAATTATTAAATAATTCTTTTAACATTCACACACATTAAATTTCACCATTTTTCTATCTAAGTAACATTTATCTAACATTTTTATCTAGTTAACAATTGACTAAACAAAAATGATAGAACGAAGTGCGATCACATTTAGCGACGATGACTTAATGTATACTCAAGGAATTGAATTGGATGAAGCACCCACCTTATTCTCCAGATCTTGCGCATTCTGAGTATTACTAATTCAGGTCACTATAAAATTTTAAATGACAAAATTTATATAATATCGCAGGTAAAAACAAACATAATTTTTACTTACATGAATTAAATAATCCAATTAAATGATCCAAAGGTCACGGGTTCGAATCTCAGCCCAGACTAGCAAGTTAGTCCTATTTTCATAGCACAAGCGTTTAGCTTAGTTTGAAAATAGTAAGAATATTGATGTGACACGTATTCCGTGTTCGCATCTCTATTTTTTAAAAAAAAATAAATAAATAAATAAGCTCGTAGAACGATGGGAGATTGTGGATAAAAGTGAGATAGGGGAAAAGTTATAGCAGGCGCGTGCAGTGGGATCATTGAAGCATGAATTTCTTGTAAATGTATATTTTGGATAAAAAATCTAATATTTATGCTACATCAAAATATTAATGCTATAATAACAATTGTGATAGAAATATTACGTAATATATGTTGTATTCCGATTTTTTTCCAAATAATTGGTTACGTAAAAGTCATGTTGCGATGTTCCCAATGCACGCCCCTGAGTTATAGCAACCCATGGATATTATTTTCATTAAAAATTTAATTCAATTAATTTAAAATTATTTTTTCATTTCTCATAAAAAACGTGAAAACTTTCGTACAGATTCATCAACCCAATGGTTTCGTAAGTGTCTCCACGACGGCCAAACCCTTATTTGTTCAAGGGACACGGCGCTCATCTGCATATGGCGGTATGACGCATGTGATGTATGTCTGGAGACGTGACGACGGGAGGTGACCACGTGGGTGGGACCGGCTGGCACTTTAGGGGCGATTCGCTTTTTGAATTTGAAATTGATTCCTGGTGCGAAGCGCACGCGCAGAAGCTTTAAACACCGTAAACAGGTGTGTACCGAAACAAGAAAACTTATTTACTTGAGAGACAATTGCTTTACAACAATTCTTCATCTAATTCTTAATGAGAGCTGTCGAGGAACTTTGGCCGATGACGGATGACTTGTCGCTACCTTTTCAGGAAATAACATAAGAGGATTAGCGGGGGAGGCGTCTAGTGATCGAATCATCCGAGAGCATCTTGAGATGGACCCGCTGCTGCTACAAATAAAAAATCTCAGAATATTTTGAGTTTGTCCAAAATTTTCAGAACGGTACTGGATTTTTGTCACTAACTAACTAACTAACTAACTTATCATCACTCCGTTTCCCCGTGGGGGGTAGGCAGAGAGGATAGAGCACCGTCTTTTTTTCTACATTCATACATCTTCGCATGCAAACTCGACGGTTGTTCAGGCTTCTAACAGGACCATCTTCCAGTATCTGGTTAATCTGGTCATGCCACGTCTTCCGTGGTCGCCATCTCTTTCTGGCGCCGTCAACATTTGCATCATATATCTTTCTTACCATTCTTTCCTCATTCATTCGCTCAACATGCCCAAACCACCTGAGCGACCCTATTTTTATTCTATGTATTATGCTACGATCAGCTTTACGTTCATTCCTAATATCTTCATTCTTTACTCTATCATACATGGATTTGCCACACATACGTCTAAGGGACCTCATCTCTACTGCATTCAATCTACTTTCGTTCCTCTTCGGACAACATTAATCAATCAATATATTATAGATGTCTCACAGAGACGAAATGGGTGGGAATTGGTGAACGTTACATTGTGTAGAGTGATCACTTAAGCCAGCCGTACGATAGGTCGTAAGTCCTGTGGACACCAAAAAAAGATTTGCATGCCTACTTTCCCAAATAAAAAATAGCTTAGTCTCTATGAGACATCTATAGCATGTCTTGATTATTATTTTTTGGTTGATGGTAGGTACTTCTTACCATAATACCTCCCGGAACTGTAGATTCTGCCATCAATTATAAAAAAATCGAATAGACCATTCGGAGGAATGTGGTGCATATAAAGCAGAGGCTGGAAAAAGCGATTAGTCTGAAATGTCAATGTAGAGAGATTATCTAATGTTTTATACGTCTGTCCGTAACGGGGACAGGACCCTCGAGTCCTTCTCGGAAGCGGCGATGAAATGCGATGCATTGTCTTGTCACACTATATGTATTATATATACTTCTTCCTCAATCTAAATCATCGACGCATTGCCGCGGTGGTGTCGCTGCGTTGATAGCATACCAAGTGGCGTGGTAAAGAGTGCAATGTCAAAGCCGGATGCAATTAGGAAAACAGATCCATTACTCTAGTGTTGTTGTCTCTTGTTTTTTCTTAAGCCTCTTCGTAATACCGTAGAAATGTGGCGCGGGCAGTGCCGGATTAGCCATATGGCTGAGATAGCAAATTCTAGGGCCACCGCAATAAAAATTAGAATTGAGATTTATCTCATTCTTCTTCTTTTTATTTTAGTAGATAGGTTGATCCGTGCTACAGAAAACTACGCCTCCTGGGATGACGATGTCCAGCTATTGCTTGCCCAACGTAAATTGGCGTGCGGCGAATTTGGAACTAAAACCCGCCCCGCCCGCTCCCGGCGGTAACCCCTCGCCCTGTCATTCAGTTCAATTTAGTATTTGCTCGGGAGCTGTGACATATTGATTACCAATATACACTGAATTATTATGTCCAAAATATCAAACCGGGATGGTGCAAAAACAATTGCTAATGAAGTATTAATGTTTTGCGAAGCTGAAAAAGCAAATGGACCGATATTACCGTCTGACAGTTTGACAGATAGAACGGCCGCCATTACTGCTTGGTTTCTTTAGTGCTGCCCGACCAAATTTCTGTTAAAGACTATGACACCGGTCACCGGACATTCTGTTCATTATGTATTGTGTAATAAATTTACACCCTGGCAACTTATGTCACGCGACAGGGACGCCCTCCCTCGCACGCCAATTTATAGTGGTCGCATTCTATCTCTCCATCTTTACAGTGGTCTTCCCGGTAGGCGTTGTCCAGAGGGGATTTCATTCACAGTCACTCAATGTTTCTAGAATATTTCATGCACTTATTATCCAATTAATATTTCGCACTAATTATCTCTAGTCTGTCGCTGTTTATATCTCATCGATCACTTTTGAGAGTATTCCGCTCAACTACGCACGTAGGTACTTTGCCAGAATACACCGACACTCGGTTAAACACGAGCTGGCCACACTGCTTCGCTGGTAATGTCGCACCATTGTCGCACTCGCAAACGTCAAACAATTACTGTCCCGCGCGGCACTAGCTTTGCCTTTTTATACAAAACATGTTGGTTTTCAAAGTTTTGAGATGGTTCTATTTATATACATTTCTAGTATCATGTAGGGAATATTACAAATTAATTGGCATTAATATATGTCAAATAAAATGATTTAAACCTTGCAAAAAATCTGATTAAAATTTCTACTTGCCATGTTTAATCCCTAACTATTGACATTTCACCAAAAATCTAGAGAATATTTTCTATTCAAACTTAAATGTAGAAGACTCCCTCGAAGATTTGCTACAAGCTATGAGATACCCTGTATAATATTAGGGTATTCTTGTACATAGTTTTGAAATAAGCTTCATCATAGTTATTGGCTCCTTCGCGAATGGAAAAACATGTTCACAACAATTTCGCCAATTCATCTTGATGAGAAAATTATAATAATGGCATAACTTTGGTTCATTGTTCATGCAAACGAAAGGCAGAGAAATTCCTGGATACTTGCCAAATTGTTGGACAAGTAAAATATGGGTTTCAGCAATACTTCCTGGAACACGGTCAAATATTCACATTTATGGATAACAAGTGTTCATTATGTAGATTCGTTTGTTGCCGTTCAAGTGGGTAATACTCGGCTTTCTTTTAAACCAGGAATTTCGGGACTTTATCTACTCCTTGGTGCGAAGTGAACTAGAGAGTGGCTCGAAAATTTAGAGACCACATGAGATGACTCTCTTATGGTAGAGAAAGTACAAAATAAATTTCTGAGATATCTCTACATGAGAGAGTACGGGCATTATGCTTGACTTTACCCAACCGAGTTTCTCCAGGGTATGCTTGGCTACAATATTTTAGAGACTAGAAGGAAAAATTATCAGGAACATTCTTAATAACCTTAGACAGCGTCAGCATAAATTGTTTCATTTTCCAATATACAGCACTAACCTGCCGAAGGTTATGCCCCTTGGAAGAGCTACCGCTATGCTGAGCAATATCACTTTGGACATTAATTTATTTCATATCCATGAGAGGGTTTTCTGAAGCAGGATCCTCCTATATTTTTGATATTAATTATTTTATATACACTATGTTAATTCAAATGTAATAACATTTAGTTTGTAATGTAAATGTAGTATACCAAATATATCGAATTGAATTGAATTATCAAACAATACTCGTGTTCGGTATTCCCTACATGACACTAGCTTCAGAGAATATTAGCAAATCCATATGTTGTTGGCATTTACGTCACGATCCCCCGCTCCTCCATCCTTGATCGTCCTACCCACTTTCCTGACAGGTCATGTTTAAAAGCTTGACTAGAAAGAACATTCTCCCTTGGCTTAAATTATCACCAAATACTCATCGCCACCCCCGGAGCGTTTTCATTACCATTGGTAAAATATTGTTTTGGTTCCGAGCACCCTCGCGTGTGACCAGGTCAAAGTCGACGAATTAGCATTCATCGAGTTTGACCATCATTCGTTCTAGTTATTTAAGAAAGCAGTGTCATTGGCACGTAAGTCAAGCTTCTTGTGGCATCCGTTTTCTTCATTTTCTTTTTCCCGTCATATTTTAAACCCCACCCTTATTAATTTCGGCTATTTGCATCGGAATCAACTCGTAAATCATTTTTTTTAACAAAATAAATAATCATATTTTTTTGACACACTCGATAACACGGTTGGCATGCAGAGCACGCCACGAAGGATCGTTTTCTTTACGAAATTGGTCAAAATCAAGATACCGAAGGAAACACAAAGCTTGGTTTCCTCGAAACGTCTCTGGACTGCGGTACGTGGTCACGTCTCTCTGGCCTTCCACGGTGAACCACACACTGCGCAGTACAGATGTCAGCAGTTCCCACAATCCATGACTGAAGTACTGGGTTGGAAGAGCGAAAGCTGTCAGAGGAGGTTCTTTCTCCACGTGCCATATCCTATCATCTAGGAGTATCAGTGTCATACTTGGGTCATATGCTAAGAGGGGAAAAGTATGATCTTTTTCATTTGGAAATAAGAGGAAGGTCGGTGGAAACAGGGTGTTGGCAAGAAGCAAATGTCATGGCTCCATAATATATGAGATTGCCTGTCCTGGGTAAGGATGATGGAAGAGCTGTTTCGAGCCGCTAGTGATAGGAAGATGTTCTCTCAAGTGACAGTCAACATTTGCCCCTTGCTTGTATTATCCTGGGTAACCTTTGTATCTTTATATTGTTATTATATACCTTGTATTTTGTATATGCTTATATATCGTGTTAATGTATTGAAATATATATTTTTATTATTTTTTATTTTTTTTATTTTTATTTTTTTTTATTTATTTATTTAACGCCCTTATGGGCTTTTGCAATATACAGAATATTTTTTTTTTAAAATAACATAAGACAGTTAAAATTAAAATACAGTCAAAAGTTACAATAATAATAGTTAAAAGTTAATAATAATAATAATAATAATAATACAGAAAAACATAAGAAAAACATAAAAACATAAGATAAAATAATAATAAAGTTAAAGGTAGAAATAATAATAGTTAAAGGTAAAATAGAAAGATTTATTGTTCATTTCCATTTTGTTGTATTACTTACTGTATTGAAATATTTTGGTGGTTTATGTATATTGTTTAAAATAATAAAGAAGTGAACTGACGGGACAATGAGGGTAAAATTTTGGATGGCAGCCGTGCGGCCCAACTCTGCTTTGCAACGCTGGCTTGCACGGTCGCTTTTAGAATTAAAAAATGCCAACCTGGCGGCGAATGAGTAGGACCAATATAGGAGCTTTTGCTTATAAAACGGTCCTGGGTAAGCAAGCGGTGGGTCTGTCCTCATTGACAGTCAATGTTGAAGGACCTGACACGACATTAGGAGAAGGAATATCATCACTCCACAGTAGCTCCACAGTAGACCGACCACAAGCACTTCCTCAGGTTGGTATCTTTAAGATGTGGATCTGCAGATTATTTTAAAATCCGAATTGACAGGGTTGCCAATGACAACAATCTGACAGGCGCGTGCAGTGAGTATACTGAAGCATAGCTTTTACGTAAACATGTATTATGGAAAAAACATCGAAATATTTATGTGACAGAATATTATGATATATTTCAATCTTAATAATCCCTAATAATAATAATTTCGAATGTTCATCCGTAACTTCCTGTCCAATAGCTGATCTCATTCCATTTTCAACATAAGTATGATATAAAAATTGTTATTAAAAAGAATGAGAACATTGGCTTTATGCTTTTTAAATAAAAAAATCTAAATCAAATATTTTTTTAAATATTTAGACTTTTTAAATATTTCAGTTTAATGAAAATTAAAGCTAATAAATTCATCCAATACAACATCGCATAATATGACATTGGTATTAATCATTAATCAAAATATATAATTCTCTATGAAATAATGTCTATCACTAACGCTACCAGATAGCTCAAATAATGAGGTATATGAAGCGAAAATTGCGTATCTATGACTAAGTTATCAAGACGCTACGCTACTCTAGATAGCATTATTTTTGATTATGGCTAACAGTGATGATAACTATGATAGGAATTTTACGAGATACCTATATAATTTATTTAGATTTTCTTTACGTAAATTTCATGCTTCAACATTTTCACTGCACGCCTCTGCAATCGTAGTCGCCATCGTCATCATCATCATAAATATTATCATAATTTTCATCACCATCATCATCATCATCAAAATCAATCATTTTCTATTCACTGCTGGATGAAGGCTATTTCAAGTGTCTTCCAATTTTTTCTGTACATTCTTATTTGCTGCTTCTAATAGCAATATGTTGATTGATACGAAAAAAATGCTACAAATATCTTAGAAGGCGAAGATCATCCAGGCTGTGAAACTTAAGACAACTATTTTAACTTTGTCGCGGTAGTGGGAGATAAATTAAATACTCAAAATAAATAAGTATTTTATTTAAAACAATGTTACTGATCACGAACTTGACTGGAGCATTATTACGTAATTAGGACTAATCGTCACTATCGAGGAACTTCTAGAATATTCGCACGTTTGTTTATTCGCCGTTTCGAAAACTTACCGAACGCCCGGTAGGTACTCTCGTAAATTACTTTCTCTGGTCGCTTAAAATTCGCACCATATCGCCGTTAACTTATCGCTTGTCTCTGTCTTGTCGCTTGTCTCAACGTCAAAGCAAAACTGATGTCACCGTGCGTATTTATACTCTTAATTTTCTAGAAATTCTTGGCATATTCCCGTGTATTCCAGACCCTACAGCCACGTGATCCACGAATATTTTTGTTTCTACTGTCTCGGATTCACAAATTTCGTCCATGATCGAACACATACATATGTATCAAATTTGGGATGTTCAAGTTGCACCAATTTTATTTCTTTTCCCTAGCGTAATAAAGGGTCCTGATTACATAAATGATGTAAAATTTTATCGCAAGCAAGTTTAAAAGTAGTTATCTTAAGTTTAAAAATGATACATTTTGACACTTCACGCCATAGATGCCCATACAAATGATATGTTTTCGCTGTTTTATTCATAGAAAATCAGCCTTTTCCTTTGCATTTTTACACGTATCAACGGATAAGTATTTTAATCATTGAATAATTGTCTATTGTTCGCGTATTGTAAAGATAAAATGGCTGATCTGTCAAACTTACTAAGGAAATCAATACGATTTTTATATTGGAATAACTGCTTTTAAACTTGCTTGCGACAAAATTTAACATCATTTATGTAATCAGGACTCTTTATTATGCTAGGGAAAAAAATTGGTGCAACTTTGACATTGGTAACTTATTCCGGATGTTGTATACAAAAATTAATGTACCTAGCTTACTTTCTTCTATACAACTACCTTAACGCCACTATGGTTGAAATTTTTGCCAATCGGAGCACTTAAGTAATCATTTAAGATAGCCTATGACAGTTCGTTATCCCTGTGGATGTTCCAAAATAAGACTTTTAAACATACTTTCACATGAATATAGCTTTGTCTCTGTTAGACATCCATAATTTATCATAATTATTGATGATCAATCTAAACCCAAAGCTTTGGCAGAGAATGATATGGCTGTGAAACGTGGACTCTGATAGTTAATGTTATGAATCGGTTGGAAGCATTACAAGGGTGGATATGCCAAAGAATGCTTCGTATACCATGGACCGATATGGCCAGCAACACGGAGGTGCTTCAAAGAGCTGGAGCCAGCAGAGAGCTACCGTCCAAGGTCAAAGTGAAAAAGGTTTATTACTTGAGTCCCGTGCTACGCGGGGAAGAATATCGCCTCCTCCGTCTAATACTCCAGGACAAGATAGAAGGAAGACAAGGAGTTGGAAGAAGCACATGTGCGGACTGAACAGCATCAGAGAGTGGACCAGAATGAGACAGGTGGAGGGCAGCGCAGGATACAGAGGTTTCCACACAAGTGATTGCCAAAGTCGAGGGGCCCTGGCTGAATTTTGAATAAACTCAAACAAATAATGTTAACAGAATGTTAGTTAACTTAGTAAAAACCTCTACCAGATTTAGGGTCTACCGGTCTACCTTTAACTTTCACGTTAAAGTTTTTCACAAAAGATTTGATAACACCCACTTTAGACCCCGCCCTCTCTCACCCTCTCCCGGTAGATTCCTGAATGTTCAGTAGGCTAATCAGATTGTTAGTTAACTTTGTAAAAACCACTACCAGATTTTAGGTCTACCGGTATCGAGACGTACCCGTCTCTTCGTCAGGACAAACACTACACCACCACATTCACAACACTACACACCTCAACCATAGTATTGTTACACTTCCACCAATAATTGATCACATGCGTGTTAGTCTTGACAGGGACAAACATGCACTGATTAGCCTAATGAACCATCAGGGATCTACCGAAAGAGAGTGAGAGGGGGCGGGGTCTAAAGTGGGTGTTACCCCATCTTTTGTGAACGTTAATTTATACAAAGGGCTGTATGGAAAATTATGGACAAACATGCACAGATTAGCCTAAGTAGATCGTAAATCTGGTAGTGGTTTTTACTAAGTAAACTAACATTCTGTTATTATGTCTAACCACAAAGTTAATGCTTTAAATATTAATAATAAATAATGCTAAAGTTCGTCATTTTTGATGGGTTAAAGCCAGTGATATAATATATATAATCCGCGCTGCATGACGCAATATTTGGATGCAACTACATCCTTTTAGTATGTACCGCTGGTGTCGGAGCTCGTGCGTGATGCGTCCTGAATTATGCATGTATGCTGGTGCACTCTCTATTCTTCCTAGAATAATGTGTATCGGGGGAGAGAGCGAGACGAAAGGTGTGACGGCTCACGGGACTGCCGTGCGCTAAAGAGGGATGAAGGTCGCGAGCTGAGAACCGCATTGCGGTAACACTGTTTTTACAATTTTTATGTATTTATTTGTTTTACAGTAGATTAGCTACCGGTCGTTGGCGATGCTCGCGTATTGCCACCTTTTTTTCTTCTTCGTTTTTAGATCATTGATCTGTCCTTGAATTGGAGTTGTACTTTTGGGAAGCGGAGCATTTCCATCTTTTTGGTGGTCTTTTTGGTACGCGATGTCCCATTGGTATATTGTGGGCAACCTCATAGGGAATTCTTGTATCATTCATCCTGTCCATATGATCTCCAGTACCGCCGATGTCTTCTGTCTTGCAGGTCTTATTTAAGAATTTCTAACCCCGTCTGTATTTCGCAGTACTCGCATCTCAGACGTCAGGAGAAGGCTCTTGGTCATAACTGTGTCAGCCCTAGTTTCTATACCATATACCATAATGGGCTTGAAATGGGTTATTTTTAATGCTAGTAAAATAATTGAGTGGCTTGTTGGTCAATCAGTGGTTCAGATACTCGCCTAGTGATCTAGTTAGTGGTCTGGAATCCGAACCCCGTTAAAAACCACCAAGATGGTCCTACAAGTAATTCCATGGCACAAGCGCTTAGCTTAGTTTGAAAATAGTAAGAATATTAATTATAAAAAGAACTGCACGTGCCCAATACAGCTTTAAGTTTATTTATGTGCTCATTGAAATGTTCATAATGCGAACATATTCACAATTACATTTTTTAAAAATTGCTTCTTTATCTGCTATTGTATTCAATAATATTTATACACTTGTTTTTTTTAACATATCTGCAATATCAAAGTAATTCATTATTTATGTTAAGTACTATCTGTACCCGGCCACGCGTTGCTGTGGCTCAGTCTTGTATTTGGTATTTAGTATAGCGTGTTGTTTTACTTCGAATTGTCTTTCAAAAAAACATGTTTTTCCCTGTCACAGGTGTGACATCTTTATAATAATAGGTATGTAATTCGTATTTCATATTCGTACGTATTCGAATGCAACGTTGTATCAAAAGTTCAATTCAATCGACCCACTACTTATCGCATTGTGCGAGCACAAACACGCCTGCGTAGGTAGGCTGAAATTTTATGCATCCTAATTATAATTTTGTTTATACATTTAATTATAATTGTCAGTCGGTGTGTCCGTCTGTCCGTCCGTCCCCGAAAGTTCGTGTAACGTCAGTAACTTCTTTTATAAAAACTTTTTTAATAATATGTTTATACATAATATTGCTTGATATTCCACGTTAAAAATCTATAGGTATCATTAACAGTTACAAAATCTAGGTATGCTGTGTCATGGAAAGGACTATA
>JADDOH010001227.1:0-30223 GCA_016648135.1 Agrypnia vestita
TTTCCATATCCAGTAGGCTGATTTAATCGGTTACGATTTAGTAAAACTAGACAATGTCTTAAGATTAAATCTACATAGACTACGTTACATTATAAGTGAGACATTTATTTCTTGGCCGTTGGAAGCGATCGTTGTTTTAATTATTTCTCAAAATAATTGAGTAGATTTTATTGGTTGGTGCCAGGACATTTATCGTATCCAATTAATGTTTACATAAAATTACATTTTCGTTGCGAAATTATGATTTTTCTGAATATACGTTACTTACGTTAATAAAAGAATTTTACCTTCCATTAAAATTCCTATTTTGTTTCCCTCGACGCCTGGAATCCATTATGAGAGAACAGCCTGCTGTTTCGCCACTAGACACACGTTCCTACCCCCTCTGATTCCCTGTTTGCGACAATTTATTCCCGCTGGTATCCCTGTTTCCGGTTTCGTCGGCGCAACGGTTTTTCTTTCATATGACTCATAATGCACCAGGTAGGGATTACCTGGATTCCAGGCGTCGAGGGAAACAAAATAGGAATCTTAATGGAAGGTAAAATTCTTTTATTTTGTGTTCCGTCTCGACGCCTGGGATCCATTATGAGAGATCTGTTTGTTATCACCTGGTGACCTAGTGGTTCGACGTTATATGTGACTGCCTATATTGGCGTAAAGAGAGGCGCTAATGAGCTCTGGGGGCATTGTTGCTTGGGGTTATATACTATCTCTCTTTGGTAGAATTTTCGGAAGGTGATTTCACTCTGCCAGTTTCCCCTTGACAAGATCTCCTCTATCGGGTAGTTTTCCAGCCAATTCAACGAAGCCACAGCAGAACGAACACTTCCTGGCGTTGCTTCCACTCCAGCCTCTATTAGGATTGACTTGATCCAACCACCTATCATTGTCCGTGAAGCTGGCTTTACTTCACCTGCTGTCGTCACAAATAGTTCTTTCATGTCCGGCTTTCGTCTCGGATGTGAGAGTGAGACCAGCTTTCGGATCCAAAACAAGGGGTTGATGTTCCTTTCATCCGATGCGCTCAACCTCCATCCCGATTGTTTGTGTCTTGCCGTGTCAGTCTTCGCTCCAAAGGCTGGCCATAGCGTGATGGAGTCTCCTTTGTCGATCAATCGGTCCGGGGTGACTCTGAGAAGTGTCAGATCTTGGACTCTTCGCCCAGATGCCATGATGAGTAGTATGGCCGTCCTCCTTGACACGTCATACAGGCTGTTTCCTTGGCGGGTTTTCACGTAGCCACTCCACCACTACTCGGGGGTTCCAGATTGGGGGTCTCTCAGTGCATCCACCAGAAACCGAGATGGCTTTAAGGACGTGCCTGACGAGGAAGTCCGAGCTAATCTTATCTGCATCAAGAGCTGGGCCACAGAAGGATACGATTGCAGATTTGTGGACCAATATTGTTCGAGGGGCTAGCCCTTCGTGGATGAACAGGTTGGCCAGATATCTTGCCACTGTTGCAGGGGGAGGGTTATGAGGTTGGACAAAATGCGTGGTACACCATCGCTGCCACCTATCCCAGGCCGGCTTGTAGGTGTTCAGCGTTGAGCCTCTCCAGCCAGATCTGAACAGCTGCTGTTCCTCCTGGCTCCAATCCGCTATAGACTGTTCCCACCCACTGCTATTCTCCAAACTTCCAGTTGGAGGTCCGACACCCTCGGTGGGGGAAACCCTGTCGACGTATCGATCAGGACGCTCTTCAGATCTCTTACGCTTATTGGCCCTCCCTGTGCTCGGTGTTTGAGATCGGCCCTCCAGAATGTCTTCTCCCATCTTGGCACAACTAGGAGAAGGATGCCTCTTGCCAGGTTCAAGTGCGCCAGTACTCTTGGGACGAGATTCGGCGGCGGAAATACCCAGGCCAGCTCGTAATCCCAATGCTGACTGAATGCGTTGAGATAGGAGGCCGAGCAATCGGTTGAGTCTAGCGACACGTAGTTTGGCACCACATGGGCGGTGGCCGATGCGAAGAGGTCGATCTGAGGACGTCCCCATATTCGGAATATTTCCTCTGTCGCTGGTTCCAGGAGGTGCCATTCCGGGAGTGGTGTCCCACCGAGAGAGTCGGTCCGCAATCCCGTTGTATCTCCCTGGAATGTACTGCGCTGTCAGAGATATTTCCTGCTGGTCGATAAACTTTAGGAGGTCTCGAGTTATCTTCAGAAGGCCCAATGATCTTGTCCCCCCCTCCTTGTTGATGTAAGTCACTACTGTCTTGTTGTCTGTCTGCAGTAGGGTCTTCGTTCCTCTTAGCAGGAAGCGTGATCCCTGATCACTGCGTAAACAGCGAAGGCTTCTTTCTGGTTGGAATGCCACCGCATCTGCTCTGGGGACCACTGGCCTGATATCGTCTTGTCGTCCACCTGGCCGCCCCAACCTGCGTCCGCTGCGTCTGTAGTAAGGAAGTGGGAGAAGGGGGCTTCGTGTATTGGGCAGGACTCCCCTACGGCCTCCAACCACCACTCTAGGTCTTGCCGAACCGCGGCAGGAAGCTCCACTTGTCTGGATGGCTCGTGCCTCTGCAGCTGGCGGCTGAATCTCTGCAGTCTTCGGCAATGCAAACGACCCCGAGGGGTGGCGAAGTTTGCGAAGTTGAGTCTCCCCAAGAGGCCTAGAACCTGCTTGGGGGAGCAACTGCCGGCCTCGATCGGGCGGCGCAGTACTTGGCGAAGGCCAGAGCACTTGCGGTCCGAGAGGGTTTTCTGGTTGGCTTCCCAAGAGGCCTAGAACCTGCTTGGGGGAGCAACTGCCGGCCTCGATCGGGCGGCGCAGTACTTGGCGAAGGCCAGAGCACCTGCGGTCCGAGAGGGATTTCTGGTTGGCTTCGGTGTCCCAAGTTATGCCCAGAAACTCCAGCTTTTGGGTAGGTATAAGGACACACTTGTCGCGGTTGATGCACCAACCCAGATGCTGGAACAGATTGACCGTCTCTACTGCCTGGGTCGCTAGCAGGTCCCTTGACTGATTGGCCAGAAGGAAGTCGTCCAGGTAGACTACGGTCCTTATTCCTCTCTTCCGCAAGAGTCCCGCTAGCCAGTTTGACAGCGTTGCGAACATTCTCGGGGCTGATGACAGGCCAAAGGGCAGGCAGGTCATCTGGAGAAGTTCCCCTTGGTAGTACAGTCTCAGGAACTTTCGGTGCGATTCCGCTATTGGTAGGTGAAAGTATGCCTGGGTTAGGTCGATTTTCACCAACCAATCTTTGGGCTGGAGGAAGTCTGGGACCCGAAAGTGGTTGAACAGCTTGAAGGGTTTCGCCTCCACAAAGGCATTCAACGCCTTCAGGTTGAATATCGGCCTTAGGGAGTTGTCCGACTTCGGAGTTAGAAACAGATTTGAGATGAAGCTCGGAGAATGATCTGCTCTTTCCAGCACGCCTGACATCTTCAGGGCCTGAATGTGACTCGACATGTCTCGAGACTCCTTCGTGCTGAAGCTGCTCAACAGCTGCCTGGTGGGGAAGACTAACGGAGGTTTGGCCACAAAGGGGGTTCTCGCGCCCTTGAGGATTCTCAGCACTATAGGTGGTGCCCTTCCACGTGCTTTGGAACCTCCTCAAGCGTCCTCCCCAGAACTGGTTGTTCAGCCTCGCGTCATCTTCTACCTCTGCGGCTACGGTCACCAGCGGGTTTTCGGCCGTGGTCTGCCTTCCGGTTAGGTCTCCTGTTCGGGTTCCCTGAGCCTCGCTCCCTGTGCCTCGGCTCCGGCAGAAAGGGCTTACGGGACTGGAGGTATCCCTGGTTCGGAGCTCGACGAGAAGTTGATGGCTGGGGCTGAGATGTTGACGGTTGGGCCAGGTTTCGGGTTGCGGGCGAGACCATCACCTTCTCCTGGCCCCCCGTTCTTTAGGATATACGCCGATAGCTCTTCCCTATTGAACAAGTATCCCGAGCTTGGAGGGATTTTGGCCGCACCTTCTCGCACGAAAGGGTCTTTGAAGCCCTCCAATATGGCCTTTCGCCGGTTCAGTATACACTCTGCCCGTCTGCCGCACACAATCTGCAGGATGTCGTCCGAAACCTTATTGTACGGAGCATCGCTGGTGAACATCGACTGAATCCGCTCGAAGAGAGCCGAAGCGGAAGGATTAGAA
This sequence comes from Agrypnia vestita, assembly GCA_016648135.1. Lineage (NCBI taxonomy): Eukaryota > Metazoa > Arthropoda > Insecta > Trichoptera > Phryganeidae > Agrypnia > Agrypnia vestita. Next base: position 4,100 of record JADDOH010001227.1, read on the forward strand.
AATTAAAAATACGGCGCGTTATCGATCCTTCTCAAGTCGTCGTTCACCGACAATTCCACAAACGTGGGAGTCGCCGCGTAGGTTCTCTGCGTTTCCGCATAGCGAACGCCTGACCACTCGTCGGAATCGAAGTGTTGCAACTTCGAGATCTGTTCGATCCGCTTCGTGTTCCGGAAAAAATGTGGAACGCTTCACGATTTTGCGTGTCATCCTTGCGCAGGGGCCATGCTAATCTTCTCTGTATCGTTCCAATTTTAGTATATGTACTGCCGAAGCGAGTACCGTTGGCGGCGTTGTTGATGCCGGAGCCGCGCCGCCTGCTAACAAGGCCTCCGTCAGAGCAGTCACCTGTTTTAGCAGGTGGTCTACACGCGGGTCGTATGCTACGCGGCGTCTCTTTCGACTCGGTTCTTCGAAAGAAGATCCGTCATTCGAGGATACCGGCGAACGAGCTTGCTCGTCCGCCATCTTGTTAACAATCGTTTGACGAAATTCACGGGATTTACACTAAAATATCAACGTCCTGTCGCACTATGTTAAAAATTTGTATAGTCTAATGTTTGTTAACCTAGGGATCAAAAATTAAGGGGGTAGGTTGCAATAGAAACACAAAAAAATCACAACAAAAGTTGGCGTGTCTAAACGCGTGCAAATGGCGCGAAACAGCGACGTCATATGAAAGAAAAACCGTTGCGCCGACGAAACCGGAAACAGGGATACCAGCGGGAATAAATTGTCGCAAACAGGGAATCAGAGGGGGTAGGAACGTGTGTCTAGTGGCGAAACAGCAGGCTGTTCTCTCATAATGGGTTCCAGGCGTCGAGACGGAACACAAAATATAAAGTTACGGCGGATCGATACCTTTGAGACGTGGCATTTGAGACACATGTTGCGTATACCGTGGACCATACTACAATAACTTAAAATCGAGGAGAGGTTCTTAATCACTTGGTTGAGACGAATCCTCCAATTTTATGGTGATGGACCGCGACGAGGATCGAAGAGGAAGAGGAAAATGCTCCACTCGTTGCACCGGCCAAGTGTAAACTTATCTGAAGACAGCGATAAGATCTGCAGAATATCGGGAAAGATGAGGAGAATAGTAAGAGGGCGCGAGGAAAGGAATAATTAGCAGCATTATATTAGAAAAGTGAAAAAGGATATGATGTAAAAAAATAAAATCAAACATAATAATCTCGTTGACTGTCTGTCTGTCCGTAACTGCCTGTAACATTCGTAATTTCACGGTAATTTCGTAATTTCACGGTTAAAAAACGAAATTATTCGGCTGGTTGTGGGGCGCGAGCACATCGCCACTACCGCCTCTCAATGGACCGTCAAAAAAGTACTATCAATATGTACTAGGGCTTAGCAAAGGCGCGAACCATGTTTCGTGATTTTCACGGGTATACGGCTAGTGTAACTTTTAGTTACCTACTTGATAATTAAAACAAATTATACGAATCACTTAGGAAGATACACAACAAATCTAAAAATTCTGTCATATTCTAATTTCTTTTGATTATAAAGAAACTGTGTTCTAAAAAATCGTTACTTTACAAATAAAACGTGATGCGTTTTTTGAAATAAATATGATTTATCTTTTAAATTTGTTTTCGTGTTAATAGGTAGGTACTTCATTATTATTCTTTTTTTATATTTTGATTATCTATAATTTGATTTTTGATTTTTGATTTTTAATTTATTAGTATACAATTGTATCCTGACGAAGGGGCCACAGGCTCTGAAATATGTTGACATTTTTCAATGCAAAAGTGGTGAAAACAAAGTTCACTTTTATGAATAAATATAATTTGATTTGTTTCGCTGACTTCTTGACTTGAGAAATTTTTGACATGTTAAAAATCGATACCGTCTCACGAAATAACATTCTTGCGAGCTTTGAAGATTGCGAATGTTTCATTAGAATCGTCGCGTCATCTCAGCGAGCCGAGACTCGGATCGGGCCGAGGTCCGAGACGGCACTCTCATTACTCCCGCCGACAATCGCTACCATTTTATTATCGAGTCTGTTACATTACGCCGATCGAATGTTTGTGTTGTTCTGGTGCAGAGCGAGACGGAGGGCGGCCCGAGGGGGACGGCGGAGCTCGCGGGCGAGGGGCGGCTCGGGGCCGCGGGGTGACCGATCAATTTATTCAAGGCTGTAGTACGCCCCGAGTTATCAGGAACTGCGAAGCCGAGGGATTCGTTGGAATGATTTATCAAAACTAATAAAATATCCTATTGGTATTGAAAATACATAATTTACGCTTAAAATGATAGCCATGAAATCTTTATCCTTGCTACCTTGACTTGTAAAATTCTGAAAGGATCACCCCTATCAAAATCGCGAAACACTGTCATCTCAGATTCAATCTAACTGAGCGTGAAATTTTTTTTATTTTAAAGCCAAATTTATATATCAATCAGAAAGACATATAAAAAAATCAAAATGACGAAAAAATATTTGGCTTCTACCGGGACTCAAACCCGGATCTCCTATCTATCCGGGAAGGTGCGTTACCATTACGCCACATCAGGATTAATGATTACCCCCTACCCCTCTTGCCCCTTCCCGTACATTATATTGTTCAGCCATATTGTTTTTATTATTATTGTCAGTTCTAATGTTGCCTCTGAGGATTATGAGTGTCTCCATTGAAAGCGCTTAGGCTTAAATATTATAACAGTTAATTAAAACTTGGTAATTAAATTAAATTGTTTTTTTTATTTATTTTTTATTTCATAATACAAGAGGTACCTATTCTGCATTGCAATTTTCATTTTTTACATTTGCTAACTTTTCTGAAACACAATTATGCCATACAAAATTGGAACAATGATAAAGCTTTTTTGAACAATGATTAAAATTTTACTCGTGTTTTGTATAATTTGACATCAAAACATTTTCTATAAAATGCCACAAAAGTTATGCATGCATTTGCATTTCTGTAAAGCAATGTTCAAATTCATGCTTGCAGGTGATTGATTTTTACACGCTTTTATTTAACTCTCATTGTCTGTTTGTTTGTGGTTTGTTGTGGTGGAATCTTATTCTTTCGCCAACTTCCATCGAAAAATGTTGAGAATATAATGTTTTTATTATGACACAATCAAAACCAGAAAAATATCTTTTTTCTTTTGTCGAAAATTTCTGACATATTTGTTAAACTATTTGTTTAACTAAAATTTTTAATGGGAATTAATTTCATATGAAAATTGCAATTCTTACTTTTTTTTATCTTAAATGACATTTTTACATGGAAAGTCAGTTATTGATTGAGGTTGATTACCTCCAAGTAAATGTTAAAATTTAATTGATTCAAAAATTTATAAAATTTTTTCAATTGCTTAATTACTTGTATTATGTCGAACCTTGTTTGGAAAATCTCCCACGTGTTATTCAGTGAAAAGCGGTGACGAGTTTTAATATAATGAACTCTTAGAATTTGTTTTAAAGAAATTCAAATAGATACGAAATGATATTTTTTTATTATTATTTTGGCACCAAAATTATATTATTTCACACTATACTTTTAATTTTCAGGATTTTCACAGCTTTAGAGCCCCTGGCTTGGTCCTCTCATTCCGTCCGCAACCCTCCAGCCATGATAAATTGAACCGGCTGAGGTCCACGTGGCTTCCGATCAAAATACCTGCCCTCGAGTGAGGGGGTAGCTGATTTATTTGTCTATTGTAGTGTTCCAAATACCGACCTTACATCTGCAAAGTTCTCCAAATCCATCACCAAAGAAGTAACCTTTTCATCTCGAAGCAATTCACGAGGGGTTGTAATCGGGGTCATTCGAATCTCGGATGATGAATATATGTACTTTTTTGCGCTAAGTCTGCGGCTCAGCTCAGAGTATGTTCTTAACATTTATCTAGATGGTGCTGATTATATTATGTGAGGGGTATAAAAGCAAAGGCAGCAATATCTAATTGAGGTGTTTCTGAGATAAATGTAAAACACCCAAGGAAATTTCTATGAACCCTATGTAAATATTATTGAAAATAAGTTTTTAAAATCAAATTCCACTTCAGTTTTCTTTTAATATACATGTGTAAATAAATATTTAATTTTTAAATATAAATATTTTGTGTTGGCTACCAAATAGTGAGCACTACTACTTTTGCTATCTACATAATTGGATATTGCTGTATTTGCCACTCTCATATGAAACAACCATTTTGTCACATGACATCCTTGGGGGTTGATTGGTGTAAGTGGATATTGCTGTCTTTACTTTCAATAATTATTTGGAAACGTGATCTTGGAAGGGATATTAGCTATATTTCCTATAAATTTTCGAATTTAGTACATACTTAATCAGTAATCCTCGGGGACTGCATTCAAAACATTTTTGGATATTGCTGCCTTTGCTAATATACTCCTCATGTAATATATAGAAGAGTGACCCCTCACACACCCAGGGCCGTTATAAGAGCAAAAGCTCTCATATCGGCCCTACACTTTCGCCGCCCATGTTCGGCATTTTTAAAATGCTAATTTGGCTAAAATTTTAATGCTAAATTTAATGCTAATGCTAAATCACCGCTCCGCTGATATACGAGCTGGACGGGGAAGCGTCCCTAAAAAACCTCTTCTCTGTCTCCAAGGCGCGGGGACAAATAACAATTGGAAAATACTTACTATCCATTAAGTGGGAATTACAAGTTACCCCTCATAATATATAGTGCACGTTTTGCAGGCGAATAAAATTATCTTATAATTTGAAAGGAAGGTAGGCTGAAATCTTTCGTCCGGTCAGACCACATATCCCCAAAATATACAGACATGAACTGACGTCAATTTCTTAGTACACGACCTAATTCCACGGCCGGTAGGTACCAATACTTAAAAAAAATGACTTACTTAAAAAAATAACTTCGAGCTGATTTACTTTTAAAAAAAACTGAAAATCAAATCTAAATACTCTTAAATAGTATAATGACTTAGTAAATAAGTCGCGCTTTATTACAAGAAGACTTTATTTAAAGAAGAAGTTTTTAATTCAATAAAAAATATACAACGTCTTTTGTAAACATTCGTTTTGTTTATTCGGGGATTTAATTTTGCAAGGATAACCCCGTTACAAATGCGTCTACAAAATACGCGAGGGGAGATCTTTTTCCGCTTTGACCCAATCCTCTTACTTATAGCACGGATTTAGTTCAACTCTGTAAATATTTATACTCATGTGATTGAGAGGTTCAAATATATTCCTTTTTAAAAATGTTTAATTTTTAGAATTGTAAATAAATTATCTACATTGGAATTTATTATTTTTGCATTCTCATTATGGTACCATTTTGAGATACAAAATAGAATAATAAAAAAATAACAAACATACAGACTATCAGAAACATAGAAAATAATTCTAAATCAATCACAGCTTATTGATTTATAATGTCCAAACAATGACCTCTACGTATGTGAGTGAGGTCTTAAACTTTTTTAAAATATTATCTGCTCCTTTTTATATGTTTTTATCCGTAAAATATAAAAATTGAATAAAAATTATAACATCGAAACCTATAGAGGATATGAAAGATGGGATCAGGTCTTCGTGAATAATGTAAAGGGATAGTGGGAATAGTAAATACTGAATGATGGACCGATAAGTACTTGTATAGTATGAATCCTAAGCGAAGTGAGCCTTTTGGTTTAAAATAATGGAATTAGTTTAGATCATAAAGTATAAAATTGTACAAAATAAACCCCTTCTTGCGGAAGAGTGTCCCCCATCGCATATATTTAGACACATTTATACCGCAGTTAAAGTATTTATTCTTGTACAATTAAATCCCCTAGTAAATAAAACGTATTTTTACAATATACATTGTTTTTTTTATTTTTATTAAAATTTCATACCAAACTGAGTCACTTCTAGTAAATGAAGAAACTTATTTACTAAGACATGATTTGTAACATAGTTAAGTCGAAATTATACATTTCTCTGATTTACACATTTTTGTGTGTTATATTATTTTATTTTATTGATTAGTTAATGTATAAGTTAACAGAAAATCTTAAATTAACATACAAGAGATAAAAAATAGTAAATTATGCCAATTATAAACTTTCCACTTAAGATTAATTATTAATGATTATTAGCAAATTGTGACAATATGACATAATTTAAAGTTTCAATAAATGTTGTGAAGGGGTGAAATGGGTGGAGTGAGAGGGGATTAGGATTAATTAAAGAATTGCAATATAAATTAATTGAACTAGTTAGAGTGCGGTTATGAAATTAATTTTCTTTTAATGTCCCGAATGGTCGAGTTAAAAATATCAATGTGGTTATAATTTAAGTTAAATGAATTCGTGGATCTGTAGACGAATGAGTTTTGTTTAGAGTTGGTCTTGCAAAGAGCCAGATGAAAAGGTGTGGCTCTCTGCTGTTAATAATAATAATAATAATAATTGGATAATTTGTATAGCGCCGTTTTCGCGAAATACTCACCTCAAGGGCGCTTTACACAGAGAAATTATTATCTTACAAGACAACTTACTGCTAGAAAAGAAAAAACTTATTTACTATTACTTATTCACTAGGTGGCATACAAGAAGTGGAATTAAAATTGAGTACTATAATAGTTTGTGAGTCCCTGAAAGAATTATGTGTTTTCGCGGAGTGCACACTAGGAGTGGAAAACATTAGCTAGCGTTGTTGTGGTCAGATTCTATAGGTTTTTATAGGATTGTCTAAATAAATGCGTCTTAAGTTGTTTTTTGAACAGTGGTAAGCTGTCAGTTTGTCTCAGTTTGTTAGGTAGTTTGTTCCATAACTTTGGTCCAGCCACCGCGAAAGCACGATCACCGAAATTAGTTTTGTGGATGCGATTTGGGATATGAAATGATAGACGTTGAAGGAGATCCGGAGTATCAACTAAGTTGTATGATTTTGAATAACATTCCAGAGTCCGCCACAGTTCTACGGCAAGTTAATGTCTGTATTCCGCGTCTTCATTGCTAACGTGAGGTCGAAAAGAGCGAAAGTTAAGATACTTTAAAAATCTATATTGGATGCTTTCAATTCTGCTCTTGTGTACTGTGTAGCCTGGGCTCCATACCTGGGAAGCGTATTTCAAAATACTACAAATATACGACACATACAGTGTCTTGAAAGTGCTAATATCTTTGAACTGTTAGCTAACACGGTGACGAAACCAAGCATAGACGAATCATTAGTGATCATGTTGTCTGTGTGCTTATTGAAAGTCAATTTACTATCAAGTATAACGCCAAGGCATGCTTTACGCTTTTTTAAAGCTTGTTCTTTTGCTATGTACTTGCTTTCTACTTATATATATATATATATATATTTTGTATTGTGCTATTGATATATATTTGCTTTTTACTTTATATAATTATTTTTTGTTTGTACTTCTTGAGCATTCACTATTTAATAACTTCTATACATGTTAGAATTGTTCATTCAATAAATGTACATTAGATACTTATTATAATACGAATTTGCTACTGATTTCCGATGCGTCCATGTCATTGACATGCATTGATTAAAATTTTAAAAATTTACTAACTTTTTTGTTCATATTGTTTTTCTTTATAAACTTGTCCTTTATTCTTTGTAGTAATTGTATATTGTGTTTGACATATATAGCTTTATTTTATTTTTTGTAAAAGCTGAAGGACGTAAATTAATAAATAAATATTTTTTTAGAGTCTTTAGTTTGTTCCCAATTGATTCAAAATTTACAAGCTCGTAGATATTTTTTTAAACAAGTCAAACGTATTGGATCTAGCCGAGGCACCACCAAGAATTTTCCGTTAGTTCATGTCTGTATATTTCGGGTGTCTGTGGTTTAGATACATTTAATTTAAATCCTCTCATCAGCGGGAAAGCATTCTAAGTACATTTTCGCCTCGAGTCTATCTCTGAAATACGGATTTCACTCCCTTGAGATTTTTCGGAGACAAATTTCGGCTTTCGTCGTCACCGTGTATACATAATTCCTTAGAGATACTCTCTCGCGACTCACAAACGTAATTGTTGTACGTCAAACGTCAAATTAATTGACTATTAATGTAACGTTAGTGGGTTGAATTAGAATTTCCCATGCAGAAGTTAAAACGGAATAAATGTTGGTGATTTGATTTTTGCAGTTTGTCTAATTTTCCAGAATAAACAACCGCCTAACTTAACATCGCGACCTTTCCCCCAGGGAGTAGGCAACATCAAATTCTCTATCCTCCACGTTGATTTTTCTTTCAACCACACTCGTGCATGTTCTTCGGTTATTGAATCCTTTAACAGGGCCACCGTCCAATATTAGGTATATCTGATCGTTTAAGTGTAAAGGTTATTATTACGATCGTTGGATATATTTATGTATTAAATAAAACGGATATTTTATACGAGCCGTATATTTTACAGAGAAGCAAATCTCGACGTTTCGCTGAAGTCTTATCTAGCGTCATCAGAAGAGCGTCTTATCACGGTGCAGATGTAGTCCGAACTGATTATTTCTTCCGAGGTCCTAAATTATTTTCACTTCGTGGAGTGTTCACTTCTTCTGAACAAGATCGTAAAGTATATGCATTACTAACTGCACATATAATTTATGACCGCGGAAGAAATCAGTTCGGCCTACACCTCCGCCGTGATGGAACGCTCTCCTGATGACGCTGAATAAGACTTCAGCCAAAAGTCGAGATTTGCTTCTCAGTAAAATATATGGTTCGTATTGAACATCTGTTTTATTTAACACATAAATATATCTGAACGTGCCTAGTCTTTCGCAGACGCCTTCAGTTCCTGCTGTTCAACATTTGCCTCATATATTTTCTTTACAATGTTCTTTTCGCTGATACGTTCCATATAACCAAACTATCCCGGCGATCCGTTCATTATTTTATCAACATCGCCACAATCAGCATTAAATATGATTCTAGTAGGTTCGTGCAGTAGCTACATTTAAACACGACTTGTACGTAAACATATTGTTCGGTATTTGCCTGTTTCTAGGCCCCACGCGCGACGAATCTGACATTTAACATCACAAAACCCCTCCCCCTCCCACCCTTCATCGTACACCAAATTAGTAGTAAACTACCTGCTATGGAGTGTAGTTTTCGAAATCTATCTGCCGTCGAGCGCAGTGTCGTTTTCTATCAATTGCTTATCGGTTGATATAATCTTTCGAAGAAAGTGTCGCGCACGCAACAATTGTACATAAAGTGCTTCAGATTCAAGATCTATAAAGTGAAACGCCAATTTATTCGGTACATGCATCTGTCGCAGTGAAACCGAAGGAGAAGCTCTCATCCGTGTTTCCTTCTCTATTATGTAAATTAGAGTCTATTCGTTTCGTACCACCTCCTTCCATTTCCATCCTGTCATTCCTCCCTGTTCCCATAAATTTCATCCTGTTTCCCGGCGATTCGCGTCAGAAACACATATATTTTGGAAATATATTAAACTTCATTATTTATCTGACAGAATATTATGGCACATTGATATATGAATAGTACGATAATGATCGATTATAAGAATATTAGAAGAATGTATTTAATTTTGATTTTTCAATATATATATTTACGTAAAAGTCATGCTTCTTGGGTTCTAGGTGATGTTTTTGTACGCATGTCGAGTCTCACTGTCAAATCGAAAGTCGTAACGGGTTTAATTTTTTGTTTTTTCTACCAACCTGATCTCTGTGTTTCTCTTAAGATCATATATAATATATAATTAAGATCCAAGACCATTATAAATTTAAAAAAAAATGTAAGGAATCAATACGAATATTTACTGGTTAGTCTTAGATCCCTAACGCACGTGCACGCATTGCTTTACGATCAAGAAAATTCCACGAAATTACGGGTAAACTACACATGCAACAAAACACTTAACGATCCTGCTTACTTCAAACATCGTCACATAATATCGAAGTTAAAAAATTAGTAACATAGGTATATAATATATTAAAAATTGAAAAATAATTCACCAAAATTACTGGTACTTCTAAATTTATTAACCGGTAATTCGGCGCTAAAATTTATCTATGTTTATTTACCGGTAAATCGTTTTACCGAATTCCAGTGATGCGTGCCCTAGCGCCGAGTGCACGCGCCTGGTACGTAGTACATTCGAAGGAATTGATTAAACTTGATTAATCGTTCTGTCAGTAGCACGTTTGTCTTACAGACTTTAATAGACAAGGGTTCAAAAGCCAGCCCTTGCGTTAACCCTGTTGGTCCTATCCGGATAATAAGAACAAAATTAACTCAAGGAAACCCTGAAGTTGTAATTTTTAAAAGAGAGCAAACGTTGATTAAATAAAGGGTTTAAATTTACAAGGTTCGTGGTTCTTCATACGCTATATTACGGAAATGAGATTCCTTAGAAGGCGATGGGTGGAAATATAATTATTAATTTAGGTATGTAAAACTTATACCTAATATGTATTAACATTAAAATATTGTTTGGAAACTGTAGAAATAGATAGAATTACACATAATCGAGGATTTCCCAGCACTCTGGACGTTTTTGAGTAAATTAGAAATTACCAGAATGTTCTAGAATACGGTGGAGTTGCCGACTAAATTCACGAAACGTGTGGAAACCCATAATGGAACACCATTTTGCAAGGGCGTGCAATGGGAACATCGCAGCATGACTTTTACGTAACCAATTATTTGGAAAAAAATACTTTTACGTAACCAATTATTTGGAAAAAAAATCGGAATACAACATATATTTTGAATTGTGAACCCATGCTTTGACCATAAGCATGCGATAGACAAAAGCATAGCGAACTAGGAAAGAACCTACCTACGTATTTGTGGAATAAGCTTGAGTGAGTGTGAAATCAGTCCTAATCACATGAAGCTGCTCCAGTTAAGTTCGTGTTCAGTGACTTTGGTGGTGAAGTGTTTCATTTCGCAATATTGTCATGGCAGCTATAAAATGGTTCAATTCTTTTTTTACCCACTAGATCTGTTATTTTATTTTCTTTATTCCATGTAAATATTTTTATTTCTTCGTGCTTATTATTTTCATCAAGTTAATTATTTGTTTACATGTTTTTCTTCGAATGATGTAGACAAAAAAACTTTTATTTAAATTGTATGATCTTTCTCTCCTTTTCGGGGAATAGCGATAAAAACGAAAATGGAGTAATATCTACATCTACAAAATAATCATCTACAAAAAATATATAATAAACTAGCTGTTCATACCCCGCGTTGCACGGGTTAAAGATTAAATTTAAAATAAATTTGTGAGGGTAAACAAAAGTTAGATTCGAATGGTATAGATTTGCATCGAATATATCTGGGGGAGGGAATAGGGTAAAAGAATAGGGGGGAATTGTCGCATATGTTACCCGCCGAGTTCAAAAGAATATGTATCCAAATTATGAGTCCGATCGGTCAAACGGTACAGATTTGCATCGGAAATATATCAGGGGAGAGGAGGGGTTAAAAGAATAGGGGGGAAATGTCGCATATATTACCCGCCGAGTCCTAAAGAACAAGATTTCAAATTTTGAGTCCGATCGCTCAAACGGTACAGATTTGCATCGGAAATATATCAGGGGAGAGGAGGGGTTAAAAGAATAGGGGGGGAATGTCGCATATATTACCCGCCGAGTCCTAAAGAATAAGATTCCAAATTTTGAGTCCGATCGCTCAAACGGTACAGATTTGCATCGAAAATATGTCAGGGGGCGGGGAAGGAGAATGAGAATAGGGGGAAAATGTTGCCTATGTTACCCGTCGGGTTCTAAAGCATAAGTATGCAAAATTTGATCGAATCGGATAAACGGTGTGGATTTGTATAGAGAATAGACAGACAGACAGACATTGAGTTTTATGGGTATAGATGTTTCAAATTTTTCGATATTATAGACGGTTATTTTCGTAATCGTTCGTAATTCAAATCGAACGTAATTCGTAATTATAGATGTGGCGATAGTGATATCGTTAGGCTTGTATCTCAGTGAAATAGAATATTTTTTCGATGTATAGATTTTTCTGTGTATACAGCGGTCTTAAAGTTAACTTCACGCCTCGAAGGGCTAAACCAGAATATCTTTATTATTAAAAACTCGTTAGTTTTCGGAATATGGAAACTTTTATGAATTTCGTGAAAATCAACAACTTACATCAGTTTTTATAGTGCCACAAAATTCCGTATTCCATGATTCTATTTTTTTAAGCAATCCTAAAAACTCTACTTTTGATAAAAAAACTACTAGTGCTGTTACGTATATAGTAATTTATAGTAATTTTTTTCCTTTTATTTTATTATCTACCTACTCAGTTCCCATTGTTACACTCAATCTGTTATACACTCATCAGTCTGTTTTATAAACTGCTATCTGCGATGGTGCATCTCTACCTCGGCAATTTAATTACGAAGCATCTGCTGTCTTAATGATATAAAAATAGTAATAAGTAATTTATCTGTACCTTAAAACGAAGTGAAAATTGTGTCTGTATTTCATCCGTATTCTGAAAATAACAATGTCTGGATCTTTAAGATCTTTATCCCAACACTTAATAGTCGATAATAAAAATTAAAAATGTCCAGAGCGGATTTTGTAATTCTACGGCTCAAATATTATTATATATAGTATAGTATAGTATATATATAGTAATAAAAGTATTAAAATATAGTATTAAAAGATGATATAAGAAAGATTGTTTCTTACAATCGTATTAATTTCTTCATCCACAGCGTCCAGATGAAATATCATGGCTAAACTTGTCATGACCACGTTCGGCGTTACCGCGTATTCGAATCTTCCCATCTTGACATTTGACAGATAACAATTTACATCTTTCTCCCTCCCTCATAGAAACAAACACCGACGTAAAGCTATGTCTCGTTTATTTTTTATTTTTATTATCGTCTATTAAGTGTTGGAATAAAGATCTTAAAGATCCAGACGTATCTGTCAAAAAATGTCAAGGTGGGAAGATTTGTATACGCGGTAACGCCGAACGCGGTCATTACAAGTTTAGCCATGATATTTCATCTGGAGGCTGTGGATGAAGAAATTAATACGATTGTAAGAAACAATCTTTCTTATATCATCTTTTAATACAGTGTATTTGAGCCGTAGAATTACAAAATCCGCTCTGGACATTTTTAATTTTTATTATCGTCTATTAAGTGTTGGGATAAAGATCTTAAAGATCCAGACATTGTTATTTTCAGAATCGGGCCGTTTGTGTGTTACCGACTGTGGTGAACTTGAAGATATCTACTAGCCGGTACCAGCCTCTCTAAACCGAAACTAGAAACTAAAAAGGTAGGTACGTGATATTCCCATCCCATAATTATTTTATAAAATAATTCTGTGATCAATCACTGGGACGACATAGTACTTTCTATGAATTGATGTAACAAGTGCTATACCTATGAAAACAGAATGCACGATTCATGAGTTAATTTTTTTAATTAGATATCTTCGAGTCTTTATATCGTAAAAAAAAGCAGTTATTAAGTTATTTTTAAACTCGCTGATTTAGTAGTATAACATTTTTATTGTTTCATTTTAGAAATAAAGATATCGCTATTTACTGCAAAAGGAGCCCATTGTGAAATAGTTTAAATAATCGGGAATTCGAATGAAAATATGTTTATTAAATTAAAGTAACAGAAATTAATTTTAATAACATTTTTCGTATAGTAAAAAATGTGTTTTATATCGGTAATACTCATCTCTAAATAAGATTATTTCTTATTCACTGTGTTTGATAATCCTCTTTTGGGGATGTAAATTGATTGAGATGACCGTTGTTTCGGAACGATTCGTTATAATGGCCTTTGTTATCCATTTCCAGCAGCCGTTACGGAATTAATATGCCTCCCCCACGAGCCGAGGGATGTTCAACTACCCTCATTCTGAATATATACATTTAAAAATATGTTCTCTTCGCGATGTTGAGCACACGGGTTTTATTATTTTATTCATTTTATAGGTTGCGGTGCGGAGTGCGGTGATTACTGGGCAGCCCTGGAGGCAGATGTATCGCGGTCGCTGCGTGGCGTCATGGTGGCCACTATAACGATCAGTTCTTCACATGACAGTAACAGAGTTGTCTTCAAATGTTTGCATTAACCTCGATTTATGTGTACATGTAACGAGTGCAATACAATAATTGCGTGAGAATGCTTTTTACTTCAGCATGCTTCTTTAGTGAGGATCATAATTCCAGGTTGTGGTCTGCTGATGTGCTTGAAAAAAATCTGCAGCATAGATTTTGTTGTTCTCCCTATGAAAAAGTATTTAGACTGCTAAGCGTTAATTACTACATAATAATTCTACATTTCATACTACTTTTTCCGGCAATAGTTACAATAAAACACACAAAAAATTCAAAACAATGTCTAGGTACGGTACGAAATTAATTATTCTTTAGATCTTAAGCGACCGATTAAGAAAAAAAGCCGTAAAAAGTCGTAAATTTTAATGCATCCGTTTGATAGATTTAATATTTGAAGAACTTATACATATTTTCAATGAGGTATGTAAATGCAACTCTTAAAATATAATTTTGTTTTCTGGGAATCGGCTAACGTACAATCGGTTGTTGGAAAATCTCTTGTCGGGCAATCGGCTGTCGGAAAATTTGTTGTTGACTATCGTGCAGTTAGTCGGGCAGTTGGCTTGTCGGACAATCGGCTTTAGAGCAATTGGCTATCGGGCTATTCGGCATCCCACGTACATAAAAGGTCGATTTGTATCCGTTCAGTATCCAATATATTTATATGTTTATAACATATAAGATAATTTTAAATTTATTTTACTTGAAATACTGTAGTATTTGTAGTGTAGTGTTGTAGTGCAAACCTTAGAAGAAAGTGTCGAGAAAAATTAATTTGTCTTGAAATATAGTATCTTGCTTGAAAAGTCAAGCTTAAGTATGATTGTAAAAGTGTATAGCTTTAAAAGTCTCTCAGAAAGCGATGCTTTATACCTATTTAATACTTTATTAACGCCAAAAACCTTTTAAGGTACATTTTCGATAAAACGACCCCAAATGGGGCTAAAATGGTTCTTACTAATTCACCGTAATTGCCACATCACTACAGCCGAACAATATCTATTAATCCCATCTCTATTAGTCATTAATCACTATTTCCTGTCTCGTGTATCTGAACCAAAACGTAACACGAGCACACATCCGAGCTCAATACCCACACACCACTCTTGTTACAACTAATTATTTAACTATTTCAAAGATTATTTTTATTAATAAAAAATACGTTGTCGTAAATAAATAAATAAATGATCCAAATGTGACACATTGGTATTACAGGTACCAGGTATATATTTTGAGATCTTAACATGAAATTTTCGTTTTTGAGGTTGATTGAAACAAATCAAACTCTTTTTTTTTATCTAGGGGAAGGTGGTGTCAATAGTAACAGATGTCGATTGTAACAGTCGCCGTATATTTTTAAATATTGGTCATTTAATGGGACAAGCAGTACCGTCTATTAGACGGGATCAGTAGCTATCAAAGAACGCCATTTTGCGTTAACATCAGTTTGAAAGTATCGGTATATTGGATATCATAGTATTTCGGCCTAGTGAAGTAAAAAAATCATTAAATAGTATAATAAATAAAAAAATAATAATAAATAAAATTAATAAATAACAAAAAAAAAAAAAACATTAAATAAACTTTTTGTATTCGTCAAATTGTAAGTATTTTTTATTGTTTTATTGTGTGTTAATATTCAGAATATTGTTTATTATCATGATGTGTATATATTTTAACGTTTTTTTTTAATAGTTTAAGATAAAACATAACCTTAATGCAATGTGGCGAAAGGTGTCAATTGTAACAGTGTAAAGGGTGTCAATTGTAACAGGTTACAATTGACACCTTCGAGATAATAATGTAATGTAATTGGAAGTTAATGTCATTTTGGGTTCCTGGTTGTTAAAAATGGTTAAACCTAGAGAACGAAAGACAAATAGGGGAAAAACATCCAAAGAAACCTTTGAGAAGGCACACTTTTATAAAAAAATGGAAACGTGTCAATAAAAAAAGCAGCCAAGCATATCGAAATATGACACGTATCTTCTCATAGATACATGGAACGCATCAAAAAAGATGGATCTGTCCCAGTATCAGGATATCTACCCCACAACAAGCTATTATCTAATCAGAAAAAGAATTAGCTGACTACTGTGAATTATAATAAATTCTAATTTTTTCATTCCTCACTCTATCGACCAAAGATTTTACACACAAGCGTCATAGTGTCCGCATTTTCACCGCATTCAGTCTACTTTCATTCTTCTTTTGCCAATTCCAGGCTCACTTCCATACATCGGGGTTGGCACTAGAACGCTATTATGTACCGCTAGTCTTTCTTCCTTTGACAGCTTCTTTTTGGCCATAATTGCATGAGGCTCATGCATACATGAGGCGAGTGTTGAAAGCAATAAGAATAGAGGGCGTCCGTGAAAGACCTGGCACGATCAGATACTACAAATATTTGAGGATGGCCCTATTTAAAGCCGCAAACAACCGTAGAACTTGTATGAGAAGATGTATGAATGTGGCCGAAGCAAAAGTGGTGTGCCGGGATAGAAGAGTGTGGTGTTCAATCCTCTCTGTATACCCCTGCGGGGAAACGGCGTGATGGTTAGTTAGTTTGTTAGTCAAAATAAATTATCAACAACTATTACTCCAATTACATCAACAACTCAACTCTGACATATCCCACTGGTTGGGATGAAGTTGGTATGGCTTCGAAAGATTAGCTGATTGCATTTATCAGAAGGAATCCTTCGTATTGAGTAACAAAGCTGCAAAAAATAAGCAAGGTAAAAGAAGAACAAAAACTTGTATAATAACCGAGAAAAAAGAAGAAACTGATGATGCTTTATGTTTAATTTGTACCAAACCATATTCAACAAGCAAAGAGGGTTGGTTCCAGTGTTCCTCCTGTAAATTATGGGCGCATGAGCATTGTGCTCAAACCAAACAATTAAATTATGTGTTTCAATTGTGAATCTGATAATGATTGAGCAATTTGAACTGCTTTCACGGTATTAAAATTATTTAAGGGAAGCATATTAAATTAGATTTTTTTCTAATTATTATATAAATATTGGTTTTTATAATTAGATAATTTGTTTTGTTTTTATGTATTTTACAACTTTATAGTCATTTAGTACATAAAAATATACCTAATAAAAATAAGTATATACATTATGTTTTGTGCGACTTGTGTTACAATTGACACCACGAGTGTTACTATCGACACCACTGTGGTGTCAAATGTAACAGTTTTCTTCTTTTTTAATTTTCAAATAAACAAAAATTCTTAATACCTTCAATTTTTTAAACCATACACTTAGTTCCTAAATATATGGAAGTGCTTTGAAAAAATAATCTGGTAATTTAACCGGTTAATTATTTTGTTATAAACCAGAATGTCTATTTTGTTACTTTTGACACCACCTTCCCCTACCTATACCTTTTTAACAAAGTACCTAGTGTGTTATCAATCTATTTATTTTAGTTTTTTAGTCAATCTTTATTATATACTCTTTTGTATTATAACTCATTTTCTTATATTGTATAATTGTTATTTAGCCTAGAATAAGAAAACTATTAAATTGACAAATATGACTTCCTCAGAACAGGTTTCACCTAGTGGGGTGTTATAAGCCACAGTTAAAAACGTTTAATTGTGATAATAATTTAATATTGTATTCAGTGTGTACACTTTTGGAATGTAATGAAAATGGTGAACAAGAAGAATAAGAAGAATGTGGGTATCATGGTTTAGGTTGGTACAAACACTGTCTAGTAAGATTTTATATAATTAGGCTTCCGGCGCGCTGCCATGTTAAGAACGCAACAACAAAATGCTATCTGTTTCGCTAATGCGCATTTGCAGCTACCAGCATGACAGAGACCACTCAAAAATATTTATTGATATTAACAGATTGCACAGCTTGCCAATTTTAACCGTATGATCTATATCTGACTATCGATTTAACAGCGATAAAGCACACAAACGTCAACCAGAACCGTAGATACCTAAAACTGTTAATTGTGAAAAGTTAGACAAACAGAAGGCATACAATTGCATACATTTATTGCTTTTTAACTGTTGGATTGAGTTTCAAAAACAAGTTTACCCAACTAACGAACGGAATATTAATCTCAAAAGACTAAAATTTGTCATATAATATGCGTGTAAGCAATCGCTGAAATTTATTGTATACATGGAGGACTAGATAATAAAAATAGATAGTTTTTATTCCGTCATTTTTGTAAAAAAAATCATCTCTATGGCGCTTTACGCAAAAACTACATTACTTTTAAAATTTAATCCCAATTATAGTAATTTCGTTATCTGTCTGTCCGTCCGTCCGTTTGTCTGTCTTTCTGTCCCCGTAACTTCGAAAAGCTCATAATTTCTTTGTAGTGAATATGTTTTTTCCGAAAGTTTTTTTTAAGATTTTTTTATATTAAATAAACAAATTCTTTGGGAACCGACTTGTAAAAATACCGTAATTTTTGATGACGGGTTACAGCTAGTACTACATAAATACTTATGGAAACGATTTTTCAAAAAGGTGCGTTTTCAGTCTTTTTTAAATAATGTTTCTGGTACACTTATCCATGTTACGGAGGGAAGAGAGTTTCGCGCCTTTGGGCCTACCATAGAAAATACCCGTTCACTAAGTTAAGTGGAGTTTTGAACTGGTTGATCGGTTCTGCAAATCCTTAAAAGTAGAGGCTGACCTCAGAGTTGAAAATACAGAGCCTTTGAAGATAAAGAGGCGCCTTGCACATAAACCAGCACTATTTCAATTCCATTCTTTCAGGGAAACAAATTCAATGTAATTTACACAAAAGGAATTAAGAGAAAGCTCTCTTAAAGAGACGAAAACTCTTATCTCAGAGACTGTTAGTAGTCGAAAATGTCATCATATATAGACAAAATAATAAAAGCATTTTTATCGTGGTTGGGAAACGTTTTGCTTCATTTTAAAATATTAAATTCATTCATAAAATGCGCATAAAAATCAAATCTGTCTCCAGTTCGAAAATGATAATTTTTCCATTCATCAAATTTATCTGAAAAGCCGTGGAAACGAAAGATGGCCGGGCTACGTGCGATGAATTTTATTTACTCAAAATCTTTCGAAAACGATACGTAATAAAGTACCGGCCTTTCACAACAGACCCTCATACATTTAAGAACACTATGGGGCATTTTCCCATGAAAGTAGTATTACAGAAAAGGTTCAGACTTTACATACCATTTGGAATGATTTTTCATTTAGAAAAGGTCATGCGTAGGGGGCGGCACGTAGCTGTGACCCTTTTGAAGTGTGTCCAAAAATATTTTTGAAACAGGGAGGGGAAAACCAGCGGGCATCCCTTTGGTTTAAGCCCGGATGAAGTCTGCTTTCCTCTGCTGTAAGTCGATTGTAACGTGCCGCTCTGTTAGATTAAAGTAATTAACTAAATTTCAATTTCGTGTGTTCGGGAATTATCTAAAGAATCCCAATTGATTTTTTTTCTAGTAAAAACTTTGATATTCGGAGCTTTGAGAATAATTTGTTACGAGGATTATCCATAAATGCGAGTGGAATGATGATTTTTTTCAAAAACGTTGCATATTTGTTCGATACTTTTTTTATTTTTTTTTATTTTAAATGACACTATTCCTTATTGCTTCACCTTTTTATCTTATTTTACATAATTGACCATTTTTTTAAATGAATGCATATAATTGTTTTAAAATGAACACAAAAAAAATCAAAAACATATAAAGAATTACTGATTTCAGCTATTTAGTTAAGACTGGTGAGGCGGTTAGGTTATGGTTTAAATGGTGCGCTTTGAGCGTCCAACTATACGGAAACTTCCAAGGGGCAAGCAAGATGTCCAATACGTAGCGAAAGGCCCGTAACTGAGAAAACATGCAAGACACTTACCTCCTGGTTATCTTCGATTTATTGAACTGCGACCTGATGAAATGCGATTGAGTGGACTGTAGATGCGGGTGGCCGTCTTCACCAATAATGTAAACAAATCCACTGCGAAGAACGGATTTGAAAAGGCGGTTTTAAGATCGAACGACAAATTGAGGTTATTGCGGAACGTGCGTAAAAATGTCACACGGCGGCGATGGCGATCGAGTATGTACTCACAGCGGCGGTCCAATATGTACTACTGCCGGCCCTGCTGGGTCTCGCGTCATTGGCGGAGACAGGTAACGCGGCTTGCCTAATTTCTCAATGAAAGGCGTTCGCTATACATTCCAAATATAGATATGGCCCGACCATGCTCCCCGCCTTGGAAGCTCACAGAGCTTACAAAATTAATAAAAAATCATCCGAACGCATGATGCAACTTCCTTATCGCAATAACGACTAAATTATGATATAGAAAAAAGAGAGACAGCGTAATATCAGTCCCGATATATAATATATGAGTAAATTAAAAATGTGTCAATCTGACATATTCAGCGGTAAATTATGAAACGCAAATAAGAAAAGCACGTAAATGCTGCGATATAAGTAATTAATACATCGAACAATAACAAAGAGGCGTGAATGAAAATAAAATAAAATAATATATAACTAAGAGCTATTGTACACTAAGAGGCGTGAAAAAAATAAATAAAAATAATATATAACTAAGAGCTATTTATTGGGTCGGGAGAGGATAAAGTTTCACCACTGGTCGCTTGAAAAAACCGGATTCAGTTTTCACTAGAGCAACTCTCACTACACTATCTGAACCTGGATATATTTGAGAGATTACTCCTAAAGGCCAGCTAAGCGGTGGTGCGTTATCCTGACCCACTAGCACGACTTTACCGACGGTGACGGGATTATCTGGAGTACACCATTTTTGTCGGACTTGTAGAGTGTGTAAATACTCTAGATGCCATTTTTTCCAATATGACCTAACTAAGTTATCTAGTAGTTGTTTGCGTGTACAAAGACTCCGCGTATCGTCAGCAATGTCCGATACCGGAAGATACTGGAGTGGTGATGACATTAAAAAATGTGCTGGTGTCAGCGCCTCAGGATACGGATCCTCAGACATAACACAAAGTGGCCGGGAATTGAGCAACGCTTCGATCTGTGTAAGAACTGTGAAGAGTTCCTCGTAAGTCAACAACTGACTTCCGATTACGCGGTATAGATGTGTTTTAAAACATTTTATATTGCTTTCCCAGATCCCTCCAAAGTGCGGGCTATGCGGTGGAATTAATTTCCAACAAATGCGTCGTTTAATAAGCTCATCCTTTATAGCGTTTTGATAGTCCGAGGACAAGATTAATTTATAAAATTCATCTAACTGTGCCTTGGCACCTATGAAGTTCGAGCCGTTGTCGGAATACAGACAAGATACGGGTCCTCGACGTGCTATAAAACGTTTGAATGCAGCTAGGAAGATGTCCGAGGATAAATCTGATGCTAGTTCGATATGAACAGCTTTCGTTGTCAAGCAGACAAAAATACAGATGTAGGCCTTTTGCGACCTTTGTCCACGCTTGCGTTGGAGTGTTATATTTAGCGGACCAGCATAATCTACCCCTGTGTGTGTAAAAGCCTTTGCTTCCTGAATTCGGCAGGCTGGCAAATTAGCCATTTTAGGCGTGGGATGTAGAGGAGAAACGCGAAAGCATTTATTACATTTTCTCACTCTCCATCTAATAACGCTTCTTCCGGAAAGAATCCAAAAGCGTTGACGAAGGATTGATGAAAGTAATCCTGGCCCAGTGTGAAGATGCAATTGGTGATGGTGATCTATTATAAGGGCGACTACGTGGTCATGTTTTGGGAGCAGAGCAGGATGTTTTGCCTCGAAAGGAAGACCTGAATTGGATAATCTTCCTTCAATCCGCAAAATACCATCCTCATCTATGAAAGGACTAAGACGTTTTAACCTTTTAGAATAGCCTTTTCCTCCTTTTAGATCCGCCATTTCCTTAGCAAAATGAACATTTTGAACGGCACGAATAGCCGTGTTTTCAGCAGCAAGTAAGTCAGCGACTCCAATTGCTGGGGAACGAGGTAATCTTTTCATAAAACGGAGGCAGTATACGATGATGCGCAGAAGTTTATCCCAACGAGAGATATTTTGAGCTAATTCGTAAAAACTACAAGGTACAATCTTAGCGGTAATCAAAGTTGTGGATTTAAATTCCGGGAGTACCTCATATTTTGTAGGTAAGAATGGTTGGATAGGCCAACTTGAAATGACAGAACGTAGCCATACAGGCCCGTTCCACCACAAGTCATGGGTTACCAATTGAGATGGTAACATGCCCCTAGATAGACAATCACTAGGATTCTCAATGCCTGCGATATGATAGAAATCTTGGGGTTGTACATTTTCCTGGCATTGAGCTACGCGGTTGCTCACAAATACGGACCATCTATGCGGGGAAGAGTGGATCCATGACAAGGCAATTGTAGCGTCCGAGAATGCATATGTTCCTGCGATGGTGATGCGTGAACTATAAATATCCCGAACAGTCTTTATTAACTTCGACATCAAAAGGGCAGCGCATAACTCCAAACGAGCGAGTGAAATTATCTTTGTTGGTGAAACCTTAGACTTGGAACACAATAACCTGACTGATACGTTCCCGGTTAAATCTGTGGAGTGCAAATAAATGACACAACCATAACCTTTCATACTCGCATCGCAGAAGGCGACGATGCAAACTGTACTGTCCTTTAGAACACCAATATGGCGCGGAATTCTCAAAGTCGAGAGCAAGTGAAATTCACTCGTAAGTGCAGTGAAGCGTTGAATGATGCTCTCAGGAGGTACATCATCCCAACCAATATCGCACAACCAGAGCTCCTTAATGAGCAATTTGGCATACAGGATTACTGGGGCCACGATGCCTAGAACATCAAACAAACGAGCCACTAATGAAAGTATGCTTCGCTTTGTACATGTCTCTTGGACCTGCAGAGTTGTTAAGAAGAAATTGTCCTCAGCGGGTTCCCAAGATAAACCGAGAACTTTAGTACTGTTGTTCTCATTTGTGAAATCCACTGAACTTCGATGAGAATGCGGGAGGTCATTGAGTAATGCCAAAGAATTACTCGACCATTTAATTAATTCAAAGGATCCTGATTTGAATAACGAGATTAACTCTCGAGAGGTGCGGATGGCCGATTCGTCGTCAGGCATTGAATGCACCAAGTCATCCATGTAAAGTTTAGACTCGGCGACTGCAGCGGCATCAGGGTACTGAAAGCGCATGTCTGATGCTAGCTGACGAATAGTACGCAAAGCTAAATACGGACTAGGTTTGAGGCCAAATGGAAGGCGGTTGAATTGAAATACTCTGATCGTCTCGTTGCTATAGTCGCTAAAACGAAATAATATCTTTAAATATTTACGATCATTTTGAAATGTACCAATTTGTAAATACATCTGCTTTATGTCCGCGGTCATAGCTACAGGGAATAACCGGAACTCAAGTAAAAGAGAGAAAAGGTTTGCTTGTAAGTTAGGCCCAGCATATAATACATCATTCAATGATTTCCCAGTATGGGTTTTTGAACTTGCGTCGAGTACAATTCGCGGCATTGGCTTATCTGGGCGTGTGACGGCATGATGCGGTATGTAATAACCCTGGTTTGAGACATCGATTGCGGTAATCTCAGTTAAATACTCCTTTTCAATGTATTCGTTTACTACGTTATTATAATTTTCACGAAGTTTTGGTTCTTGTTTGAATTTCTTCTCTAGAGCGATAAGTCGGCGATACGCAGTATTTCGTGAATTACCTAATTCCTTTGAATCTCCACGAAAAGGTAATGCGACCGAGTAACGTCCAGCCTCATCTCTATTTACAGATGCGCTGTATAACCTTTCGCAGGTCGTCTCCTCGGGGCTCAGGAACTGCCTAGTTGGAATCTCTTCTAGATGCCAAAAACTTTGCAGAGAAGTCTGTAAATCACCATCATTTAGAGATAGAAGAGTTAAAGTAGAATCTTCCTTTTTGGGATTTTCCATAGACATCTCGCCCATTATGATGTAGCCTAAAGTCGTTTCTAACAACGGCGGAGCGGGAGAGGGTGCGTTTATTCGACCACCTAATATAAGATACGGGAATAATTCTGCACCTAAAACTAAATCGATCGGCTTCGGTATATTCCAATCCGTGTCAGCGAGTTGAACATTTTTTAAATAAGCCAGATTTGCCGTGTCAATGTATTGCACAGGTAGGTTATTGGTGATTTTGTCAACAACCAAAGCCTGGATATTATAAGTCTGTGAATTTACTCGTGATTGTATGATGAAATTAGTGTATCCTTTTATTGGACGCGAGCTATTGCCTACACCCTTGAGGACCGCATTGTAAAGCGGCGAGATTTTTAAATTTAACTCATCACAGCACGCTACTGTGAGCAAATGATTTTGCGATGCACTATCAATTAGACATCGTATTAACCGTTTTTCATTTTGATTTTTGTAAGCTAATACTTGGGCCGTCGACAATAAAATATTAGCACTAGGCGAATAAGATTTTGACTGGTTTCGCGCGGTAACCAGTGATATAGATGCTACTGGATGCGCATCATCTCGATTATTATCTTCAAAATGAAGAAGCGTATTATGACGTTTATTGCATTTTTTGCAATTACGCGTTGATTTGCAATTTTTTTATAATGTGCGAGTAACTTAGACAGTTAATACAACCATTTTTGGTCTTTATGAAATTAAAGCGTTCGTTGATCGGCATGCCTTTGTACTTTGGACATTCGTACAAATGTTTATGATCTTCTCTCAAACATAATAAGCAATTATTTCCAGTACTTTTAGTCAAGAAAGATTTGTAAGTCTTATTTTTATTTAAATTATTTTGACCATATCGAACAGAAGCGGTGTTGCTAGTAGTTGTACGTTCTAAAATTTTCACCTGACTTCGTAAAAATTCTACCAGATCTTGGTAAGCGGGAATTTCCTTTTCACGTTGCGTCATCTCGAACATTTGTGAAGTTTGGCTATCCAATTTCGATAACGCGGAATACAAAAGAATGAAGTCTGTTAGATCTTCGATTCCCAGCTGTTTCAAAGCGGAAACGGACGCAGAGTATTTCTCAATAAACGCGTTTAAGCCACCAGCGGTGTTGACATATTTTATTTCGAAAATATTTCTTAAGTAATAACAACCCAACGCCCTTCTATCCTGATATTTTTGTACGAGGCTATTCCATAAAGAATTGTAATTTTCTCCCGTAGGAAGTACCCCTGATGTCAAATAAAGAGCGCCGTGCGATAATTTTGAAATTAAATATTGCATGTTCTGTGATTGCGTTAATAGTTTATTTTGATGAATGTTGGCCTTAAACGTTTCATAAAAAATGGGCCAGTTCTCCTGGTTGCCATCAAATGACGGAATTTGAATAGCCGGCAACTTCATTGGACTATCCAATACAGGAGCCTCTTGCAACTTTGTTTCCGAAAGTTGGAATTTTTTAAATTTGATATGAGAGATGATCCCATCAAATGCAATAAGTTTTTGATAATCCGGTACAAAGTCAGGATTCAATTCTAAATTCAATATATTTATTTCATCTGAAACGGCGGTGAACTGCGTTTTTGTTTCATCAATCGTTTGTATGTCTGCCAATGACTCTGTCGTCCTTGTATTCTCAGACGAAATCCGTTTTGATTTTTCGTACATCATGTTTACGTGAGCGAAAACAGCGTCCCGTTTTGCTTCTAAAGATTTCAATCTATTTATCTGCGACATTTTGAATATTTTTTATCGGGAGGTACTTCAGTGATCTAACAATAAGTTCGTATTTATTCTAAAATACTCACTTGTGAAATGTTATTTGTTATGTTATGTTATGTTAAAATTGTTATTTAATATGTTTGAATACCGAATTTATTTAATATTTTATTCGAAATAAACAATTCTATAACTTTGTTACAAGTGCAAAGTATCCGTGCGTGAATAACACTGTCAAGTAAAAGTAGCTGAAAAAATATTAAACGATATTTATATCGACAAATATCACTCTGCGTAATTATTTCACTGAACAAATATTATGAAAATTGCGATAATGGAGTTGCTCAATACGATATAGTCGGATGTATGAATA
>JADDOH010001228.1:0-19629 GCA_016648135.1 Agrypnia vestita
CTTGTTGCTTGATGCATAGAAAAAATCAAAACATGATTATAATTTATATAAATAAGTGGCGTTTAAAAGTTAATTTATATAAATTACAAGTATTTCTGTTAAAAAATCATATTCCGTTCTTAACACTTATCCCTTGTACTTATCTTCTCCTAAAACCGTGGAGAAAATTGCCTATTTTCTTCCTTTTTTGGAGGTAAGTTGGCCAACGCCGCATCCGGATATTTACATTGCGTGTTAGGTAGGTAACATCAATTTAATACGTGATTAATGTTCCCATAGAAAAGACACCGCACGAGAAATTATGTATTGAAATGTTTACGTTTCAAATGTCTTCATCATTTTTGTCGCCGTTTATTAAGCAAACTAGCTACAACCCGTCATAAATGACGGAACATGGTTCGCTTCTTCGCTAAGTCCTAGTATATATTTATATTTATAGCATCTATTTGGCGCTCCACGGAGAGGCGGCCGTAGCGACAGGCGTGAAACGGCCAGTTCGGGTTTGGTGGCCCGGGTTCCTCTCCGGCCGTTTAATTTGTTTTTTTTAGCCGTGAATTCGAACGAAATTACGGACGTTACACGAAGTTACGGAGACAGACAGACAGACGGAGGGACAGACGGACAGACAACGAAATTATTATGTTTGATTAATATTTTTGAATGTACATACCCAACATTTAATATCTTTAAATGAAAATCCGATCTATTTAACTGAAATAAGCCAATTCCAACCAACAAGTACTTAGAATGAAATATTTTCATGTCTTTTGATATAGTACTTAACTACCCAAACAAACTGGAATAAGTCCTTTAAAATATTTCCACGACTTTTGATGTTAAATGGAATTTGTCTCGGTGATAGCTTTAAATAAAATGTTAACAAAAAATAACTTAAATTTGTTTTGACGGCAAGTATAGTAAAACTGTTCATGTACAAAAACTAGCTAAATTGTTATATTTATAACTAAGTGTTTCACGCAACGATGTCACCGTGTCTTTTCCACACTTTGCATACACTTAGTGACGTTAAGTCCCTGTACCGAGATATAATCTGCCAGTGTTCCGCCGGCTTTCCTCAGTATTCACCTTCTTCACATCACTCTCATCTCATCACCATGTTTATGGGCTCTTCGCTCTTCGTAAATAATAATCCAACTTCGTTTGCGACTTATGTGGAATAAATTTTGTAATATTTTGAAATATTACATAAAAGAAAATTGCCTTATCTTGGTCGCTCGATGTCTCGCGATGAAGAAAGCGTTTCCAAAAACATTTTTCTTATATTCTTGATATTTTGAAAAGCTAAAGAAAGATAGAAATCTTAATAGTATAGTAGAGCATTGAGAGTTGTAAATGTTTAGTGGGAAGTGGTTTTCTTCTTAGTTTCAAATAAAGAGGACATGATTATTCCTGTTTTCGTAAGTACGAGTACTGTTGAGCAAGAAATCGAATTTTAAGCTAAGGTTCAGTTAGTACATGGGTATGGATTACGCATATTTTCTCCATGTACATAAGGTTTAATCTGATTTAATACAATTTTTTTTTATAAAAAATCTTTACTGTATCAAGATTCGTTATAAATTGGTTCAATAAATTTTATAATATTCTACTCATTCAGACCTAAGAGCTATCGAATAAGTAATTTAAAATATCGTTATTCATTTAATGTTTTATGAAAATTGGTTCTTAGTGAGAGTCTTCGGCTGTCGTAGTTTTTCTTCATTTTAAATTTTTGTTACAATACTTGTAACCAAATAAGAAATACATTAAACCACCAAAATGACGATATTTTTACATGCCGGTTTCTAAGAATAAGTGTTTTATTATTTATAGCCGACACCCATGAAATAGTAATAACGACTATTATCAAAATATTTAAACATTTTTTTTATATTTCCCATGCCGGCAGTTAATGGTACTATTTTAAACCCTGGCGATTGTGCGTAAAACTACAGGTGATACTGTCCTTTGATGATAATATCACTGTAGCGACAACGTATGTAATTAAGTTATTAACATTATAAGTAAAGTAGACATCAATATAAAATCAAAAATATATTCCGGTATCGGGTACCGAACCGTAGCCTCTTGGGTGAGAGCCAGGTATACTAGCCACTACACTATATCGGAGATATCACTGTTCTCGGAAAAAATGTTTATAAAGCCAGTGTATGTAAAGTATATTTTAGAAAATAGATTGTGCGCCCTATAATCTTTTTTATATAGATGGTTCGGGTCTTTACTAAGTCGTATATGTACTTTTGTATTTTTGACGGGTCACGCACATGCGGTGGTGGCAACATCGCTATCGTTGCCGCCTTCGAGTTTGCTGGCCCGGGATTCAAGCTCCATCTCCGGCTGTTTAATTTCGTTTTTTAGCCGTATTCGAACGAAATTACGGACACTACACGAAGTTACAGACAGACGGACGGAGAGAACGAAATTATTATAATTGGCATGTGGGTTACAAAAACAAAGGCAGCAAATCAAAAAAAATAATTGAATGCGGTCATTGAGGAATACTAATTTATAATGTGTACTGAATTGTAGATTCTATAGGAATCATAGCCTATAAATTTATAAGAAACATGATTTTGGAAGAGATACATCATATCTAGAATTCAATATATTTTAAATTAGTAATCCTCGGTAAGCGCATTCAAAACATTTTTGTGATTTTTTTAATATTGCATCCTTTGTTTTTATAGCCCACATATTATGTATATTAAATAATACATAAAATACATAAAACATTTTTAGAATTTCCTCGAACCAATTTGCATGTTTCATGTAAATAATGTTGTGCTTTTTATAGAAGTTGGTAATACAAGTTAGTATCTTAAATATCTCAGAAATACTTATCCGTCGTAATCAATTTCCATAGATAATGTATATATAATTAGTATAGATAATGTATAAATAATAATGTTGTGCTTTTAATAGAAGTTGGTAATACAAGTTAGTATCTTAAATATCTCAGAAATACTTATCCATCGTAATCAATTTCCATAGATAATGTATATATAATTAGTATAGATAATGTATAAATAATAATGTTGTGCTTTTAATAGAAGTTGGTAATACAAGTTAGTATCTTAAATATCTCAGAAATACTTATCCGTCGTAATCAATTTCCATAGATAATGTATATATAATTAGTATAGATAATGTATAAATAATAATGTTGTGCTTTTAATAGAAGTTGGTAATACAAGTTAGTATCTTAAATATCTCAGAAATACTTATCCATCGTAATCAATTTCCATAGATAATGTATATATAATTAGTATAGATAATGTATAAATAATAATGTTGTGCTTTTAATAGAAGTTGGTAATACAAGTTAGTATCTTAAATATCTCAGAAATACTTATCCGTCGTAATCAATTTCCATAGATAATGTATATATAATTAGTATAGATAATGTATAAATAATAATGTCGTGCTTTTAATAGAAGTTGGTAATACAAGTTAGTATCTTAAATATCTCAGAAATACTTATCCGTCGTAATCAATTTCCATAGATAAACCCACATGTATTCCAGTGAAAAGGAGTGACGTGTTCCTGGTATCCGCAATAATGTGACGGAAATATAATATATGTCTAGATACAATATGTATAAATATCATATATTCTTTATTTAATTTGTTTTGTGACGACTAAAGTATTCATTCATGATTTAAAAATATATGTTTAAATAGCCATATACGGCGCCAAGCGCCGTTGAGGTGAGTATTCGCGAAAACGACGCTATATAAATTATCCAAGTATTATTATTATATGGGGAAGGGATATAAATTATACACCAGTACTTTTTATTTCTTTACATTTAATCATTTATTTGAAATCTGTTTGTGTATTGAAATCTAAGGCTACCTAGTAATCTTATCAAACCCCTGAAAGCATTGCCCGTAACAAAATATCAATGAATTCATTATTGAAGCTATTAATAATTGAATACTTATTTTATTTAAAATTAGTTGTATAGATAAATACATATGTATATACTTACGATAATAGTTAAAATTAATACCTAACTATACGTATATTATACGTGAGTATATTTCTCTTCGGTTTTATTGTCTCTGTACTAAAATATACTTATTTATGATCATTCCATTCAGCCGTAAATCAGCTCAGTATGATGTAATTTTTTTTTGAAAGATCTTAATGAAACATGAATCGTATATCAAGTAAAGCATTTTTTTACCGTAAACCTTGGTTTACGAAAACTATAAAGTTACAACAATTTAACTATACACTAAAAAGGGCTTTCTATCTCTCGACTTGTGATCTGCTTATTTATATAATTTTAAATAGAAAGTAAAAATAACTATCATAATAATTTGTTTGCTTAAATAAATAATTATTCACATAGTATATAATAATACATACCAGATTTGCCAGCACTTTTATTGCATTGTATTTTGTCATTTT
This sequence comes from Agrypnia vestita, assembly GCA_016648135.1. Taxonomy (NCBI): domain Eukaryota; kingdom Metazoa; phylum Arthropoda; class Insecta; order Trichoptera; family Phryganeidae; genus Agrypnia; species Agrypnia vestita. Next base: position 4,439 of record JADDOH010001228.1, read on the forward strand.
ATTATATTGTATCAAGTTGCGAGTTGATGAGGCGGAGTAAACATTCTTCGGTTCCATTTACGAGGTCATTCGTCACAGTTATCTTACACATTCTTAAAAAAGTTCATTCATAATAGTGCTTTTGTACCGGTAATCCCCCCTGGGAACATGGAATAGATGTTTACTTTTACGTTCAGTGAAGTGACGTATTGTGCAGATAGCATTATTGATCCCTTTCTGATATCCCGCTTTTGCAACGCGATAAATAACAATTATTTATTCAAAGGTATCGTAAACAGAAATGTTTGTATCAAACATCTGCTGAAGGGTCTTTGGGAGCTCACATTTGTATGAATAACCATAAATGCACGCAGTTTAATCACCGTCATCTGCGATAGTATATACCTACTAACGTATTTGTTGAAGTAAATTTTTGATGTTCCAGATTTAATAAAAATGACTTTTCCTGACGTCACTAGCGTCATTAGCCAAAGATCAATGCGTAGTGTGAAGTTGATAGCCATTTGAAAATGGAATAATAGAGATTATATTTGATGACTACGTTTAGTAGTAGTTAAGTCTTAAATTTGTGGTAGGTAATTTATTCATTCATTCGAAATTAATAATAAAAATTAATAAAAAATAATAAATCGCAGTTCCTCGATATGAAGAATAGATGGTCACCAAATATTTTTAGCTAGATAGAATTTTCCTGTACATTTTTCTAATTGATTAATCAAATTTGTTTTATATTTTTGAGTCTATGCTATCGGCTATCGCCGATGTGTAATTTGATGATGACACAAATACGAATATTTTTTTTCAAGAAATTAATGTATTGGAATCAGCCGTGGAACCAGACCGTATACCAAGAAATTTTGGTGTTCTGTGATTAGAGCGCTTTTTTAGTACACTTAATTCTTAAAGTCTAAAAAAGAATAGAGAATACGGCAGAGCGTGAATTCGATTTTTTAAGATTAAAATAAAAGCTCTTCCAGCACTGCTTACACATTCCAAACCTTTATATATATAAAATTCCAAACCGGTTATAAATTTAATACAAGTAACTCACATTCCGTAGGAAAAATTAAATTAAATTATTTTTTAGGGATGTTGAGGACAAAGTAGTAGAATTTTGAATATAATTTTCATCGCATATGTATTTATATTATTGATACTGATTGAAGGAAATGATTGTGTCTGAAATCGAATTCGTACATGTATAATCTCATTTTCATTAATTATAAATTTGATGTTATATCTCGAATATTATCAAATTTGCAGAACGTTTTTAATTATCAATGGTAATATAATTATAGATATCTGAAAACAATTCGTTTCCGCATCCAGTTAATGAACATTGTAATTTTTGTAAAAGAAATATAGCCTTGTGTCTTCTCATGCCACTGTGGGGTCATTGCATGTCCAAACCCTGTTATATTTTCCCATCCTCTTAACATGTGATATAAAAATGCTCATTTATATTATTTAATGAACATTTTTACTGATAGGTTCTCCCCCCATTTACTTATTGACCAATGGGGCTGGCAGTATTTTGCTAATAAATCGGCAGATGGCGGGTGTTTGTGAACTTTACGATTTTCCGCTCGGTGCGTTGTGCGCTATCTATCCAATTTCGATTGCACGACCCGTGCACTCAAAATGGTCGTGTTTTTACAGATTGATAAACGATTTTAGTTTTTATTTCTATGCGCACACGTTCGCCATAAGTGTCATCCACACACTTGTACTCTATATTGCTCAGTGGGGCGTGTGGTGGACGCACGTTGTATTATCGTATTACGGGGAATCGTATTAATTTGTTCCTTCTCTACCATCTCTTATATTGTCTATGGTAACTGTCAGAGTGACAGTCTTTTTTATTTATCCTGACCGTAAATACGTATGGAAAATGTAAGAAAATGCCACTCATCTCACTAGGATGAAACTATGTCAAGAAATACTATAAAAATTATTAAATTCTTATATATTTTATATAAGTGGATAAGATGAAAATAGAAAGTATAGATAGAAAAAAACAAGTAAGTTTTATTGAATACAAGAGCAGATAAAATAACAAAAAAAAATGTAAAAAAAATATTTGTGGGTATGCTCGCATATATGCGAACATACATATATATGGAAAAAATATCAATGAGCATATAATATAAATAAATTAAAACCTGCTTTCTGCAGTTGAGTACCTATGCAAATGAAGTTGACAATACTATCAATAATGTCTTCACGTTTTTGTCATAGAATTTTAAGATTAAACTGGATACAACGACGACACAATCGATCGCTCTGTATGAGTTTGAATAGTGATGGTATGTTAACCGATGATACATTAACTGTTACTTGAAATTTGTATCGGAACAATTGATTGTGAAAAATCATTGATTTTTCGCAATTCGACAGGCAACCATCGGTACTAGATAAGATTGGTCTCTCCCTCTATCGCAAGAAAACAGGTTACAGGTCTTCGAAAAGAATGTTTTTTTGCAAGGTTTACGGCCCAATATGAGACACCCTAACCAGATAATAGAAGGAATTAAAGAACCTGGAACTTTGGCAATGGGCCCCCGATATCTTGAAGAGATAAAAGCACGGAGGCTGTTATGTATAATTCAAACGCCCGCCATTTTGTCAAAAATGTATATTTTCAAAAACCCCTACGTCAAAGACTAAATTATAGTATCAATTTTGATAATCTTTTTGTTTTTTTTTTATTCTGACGATTACAGATGAAATGGAAGTGGTCACTGCGGAGGACCATTTTTTTTCGGCAGTCGATAAAACCCAAGAATTTTTCGCGAATTTTGAATATTTTAATTTTTTTTTTACATATTCTTAAAAGTATGTACCTACTTTCATGTAGAAATGATACAAATACCATAATATACATATATAGGTTTTCTTAAAAAATTCACAAATATTGCCCTTTTTCGCGCTTCGTAGGTAGGTATTCCTCCTTAAGAAAAGCAGCAGACTGAATAATAAAAAGATTAAATATGGGGTATAAAAGCAAAGGCAGCTTTATCAAAAAAATAATGCAGTCACCGAGGATTACTAATTTTGAATAAACTGAATTCAAGATTTTATAAAGCATAGCCTTTATATTTATGCATAGATTTTATAAAAATAGCCTGTACATTTGTGGAAGAATAAAAAAACACAGCGGAAGGGATAGATATATAAAATCTAGAATTCTATACATTATAAATTAATAATCCTCGGTGACTGCATTCTAAACATTTTTCGATATTGTTGCCTTTGCTTTTATATGCCACAAATGTAGAGAACTCAAGCATTACGCTTGGTCAGTGTTATGTCAGCAGGGCATAATTGAGGGTTAGTTTGACGTTTTGGATTTTAGAATATTAAGTAAGATGATTTTAGAACACATGTGCGTATGGCACGCGGAAGCGGCACGCGCACTTGGCCTTTGAATGCAATTTAATGTATTCCAGAACACTTTCGAACTGGTTTTGGATCGTTCGTGGTGTTTTCATTGTTGTTTGCAGCCGGTGCAGGCCTAGGGCAAGATAGGGGTCCGGCTGTAACCGGATTTTTACCCTAACCATAACAAAGGAAGATCAAATAATATATTGCCCAAATATAAAACAGTCAACGAACCACCGATGAATATATTATTTAGTAGTACTACAGCTCAAGTTTTAAGTGTCTGGTATATAAATAATTTATAATATATGACTGTACTTTGAATTAGTTTTCGAGATCCTATACCACGGTACCGTTAAGCAAACGAGATCAGTTGGAAAAAATGTTTTAAATATATTCATAATTAGCGAACGGTGCATTGTACTTTAAAAAATCTATAGTTACATCACAGACATTGTAATTAGTAAGATGTTTGCAAAATTTGAACAAAATCGGCTTAATAGTTTTTAAGATATTATCTCCAAAAAATGTGAAAAAGGGAGTTTCGAAAAAAAAAACGCTAAATAATAATGTAATTCGTTTAAAAATTCATCTTCCACGCTAGCTTCAAATTGGTATAACTCAACCAATATTTGGAATTTTCGAGTGAGTAATGACTGAAATTATTCTTAGAACTTCAAGCCATAAGAAAGCAAAAAAAAACAGTTTTTTGAAAATGTGATGGTGTAACTCCTTAAGTTGTCTAAAGGCGCCAATACGGGTAGGGAAGCGGCTAATGCAATTTTAATAAATTTTGTGTAAAAACCAGTGTCGTTTATTTTCTGAGATATAAGTGTTTAAAGCCTGACCTTTAACCGTTTTTAAAAACATATTTACAAACTCAACTATTTAAAAAGATTTGAAAAAGAACGCACAATTTTTATTTATTTTTAAAACTGTTTTTTTAAAACATAAATTGTAATTAAACAAACTGACAGAATATGAAATAAATTTAAGATATTCGTTTACGTATTGAAAAAAAATCTCACGAGTAGTTTTGGTAATTTATTAATTAATAAAATAATTTAGTCTGTGCCATTTTAAGAAGGTATCCGTATTCAAAATATAAGGAACCCGATGAATAAATTTTAATATGATATATTTCCACACAAAAATGTGATAAAACGAAAACAAGAGAAGATATGAGTAAAAATGTGAATCTGGCGCACTTTGCTAGACGATTTGTCTTGATATGTCAAAAATAAAGATTAAAAAAACTTTCCTTTCCAATTTTGGTTCATAGTTTTACAAAGCGACGTCAAAATACGACTCAATTTTCGATATCCATCTGCGCGCGAAAACCGCCGACTGACCAAATATAACATACAAAATTTCAATAACAATTAAAAGTGGATGCATGCATCCATGAATCACCCTCTTGCGCCGCCGCCGGGTGAATAATGTTCGCCTACACTTCGTGACATTCATCACACTTATTGGACGGACAAACCACACCCAGCGCGTGACATATGTGAAACACCCCTTCAAATCCAGTCTCCCCCACGGCCAATTAATTTTCTATTATGCATTTTATTTACAATATTTTTCATCCATGTAAAAATCGTGCATGAATGTTGAGAAATACGCCGACATAAGGTGTAACAGTATGTCACGCTCGTACCTACTTGTTTGAACATCGGTCAACAAATAATGTTACTTGATTGATAAAATATATTACATGATTTTTAAAAATTTTATTTGGAGAGTGAAACAATTATTTTATGGCCGAAAATTTATTTTTTACTTTTTAGTACATTTAAATATAAGCGTAGTTTATATATTTTTATTATTATATAATTTTCTGCTTTTTAGTCTTAATATTACCCAACGTCCTAAATCACTTCGGTAGGAAACTAGCGCTATCTTTTGTTGAGCTCATTAACTAATTTTCCATTTATAACTTTAATTATTTAATTATGATTGGTTAATTGGTGAATCTGATTTATGTATTTTCATCGCCTATGTGCAAATTCAGCTCGATTGGACACTGGGAAGCGGGTGAAATATCGATTATAAGATTTCGTCCAGATAAACAAATAGGTGAAGCTAATGCATGCACGATAAATAATGAATTTTAGAAAGGAAAAGTTCTAGGTAAATATTTTTCCATTGATCGATATCTTTTGTATACCCTTATTAATATAATTTAATTTGTGGTTTAAATAATAAAAATTCATTCTGAAGGGTTTTCCAGTCAGTACGTACAAATATATTACCTTTTTACATTTTTTTTGCGTTATCAAAACCTTAATGTCTTGACCCCTTTATAGCACTGCACGCTTTAACATGATAAATTTAATATAATTTTTTTTTTTTAAAGCTGTTATACAAATCTGTTTCTTTCACACACATCTACCTATTTCTTCATCCAGTGTCCAGATATTAAATTAAATTTAAGTTATTAAAAATTAAATTTAAGTCAATCTTTCCGCTATAAAGATAGAAATATTAATACTTGACAGATGTCTTAACATTTCTCATAGAAATTTTACGCGTGCATAAATACGTAGTCCCGTCTATTTTGTTTTGGGTTCTTACAACGATATTATTAACCAGATAATAGTGGGGGATCTGATTGTCGAGTGCACTTAATCATCTCACATGTATGTACTTGTGAGATGATTAAGTGTACTGTAGTGTTTAGATCACTTCACTGCTCTTTTCCAGTTTGACTACATAGTAGTGTACTCAATCATAAATCACAAAAAAAAACTTTCTCTCCTTTCCCATGTTTATTTGTAGGTATATGACAATTTTACAATTTCGATTTCAAGTTTACAATTGTCAGACCGCCTGATGATTTGGCCTTTGATATTTTTATGAAATTAACTTTGTCATAATTTCTTTTATGAAAACTATAACAATACTCGCGGAGCCGAGTTCCGCTACAGCCGAGTTCCGTTAAAATTAAAGGTCAAATCGAAAACCGGAAATATTTAAAAAGTCGATTTACTCTCTCACACAATAAAATGCAGCATTATTATAAAATCATACATATGTATTTACTTTTAATTCAAAGTTTATGTACAACACTCGTTACAATATTGCTAATTACCTAGCCGTTTGTTAATAATTCCGATTAAATTTATATCAGTGCATATATTAATGTTAAACAAATCAATTATTGAACCTCTTAATTACATTAACATTATATTTCAGCATTCCTAATAAGACAATTATCCTTCATCAATTTTGATTAACTTAAAAATTGATTATTACTTCAACTGTTATAAATTTGGACATACCACAAAGTAAATAATAGTAGGTAAATTGTTGTTCCAAAACCAAAATAGTTGCAACCTCTGTAAACCCTCTCCAGAAATTTAGCCATAGTCTTTTTAAATTGTTATTGATGATTAAACGAGTTATATATATTTTTTCGGGTGTGCAGTCAAGATTCATTGCTTTTTGGCATTAACGTATATAATGCGTAGATATTTTTATTTTCAACCCTTAAACACCCGTTACTTCAAACGAAAATTAAAATCTCTGGAATATTTGCAATTTTTTAGCCATGTTATAAACTTCAACTTTCCATATCACTTCTTGATTTTCATGTTTTAGGTAAAGTTTTTTCATTGTTTTCTCTTCGTAAACAAACGTAGGGGAATATTATAAAAATATTTTCTATCACGATTCGACCGACGGCATTACGATTTTTCAGTTCGGTAAATTTGCAAGTTTAAACGTATAATAAACATGCAGTCAAGTAAAAAAATAATAAAGTGCTCCCACCGCTTAAAATGTTTTTTGTTAAATTCGCAAAAGGCGCATTTATCTGTATTTTTTCTGGTTCTGCGTATATATAGAGCATTGTTTTGGCCCAGGTCGCGGGAGAGAGCTGCGCGATGTTAAATTAATTTCACACGCCAAATATTCTCGACGGAAACCCGCTCAGACATCGACCAAAGCTCTCTGGTAAAACCAATTTAATGAGATTTTAGTTATTCCAGTCGTGTGGATTTGAACGGGGCTTTTTGATCAGTTTTTATTGAATAGTTTCCTCCACTCCATTTCGTCATTCCGTCTCCATCATTCCAAACTATTCGGATGTTTTATACGTAATACGATCATTAAAAATAATGCTTACGTGAATGGTCAACTGAATGCGAGGATACAAGGAAAAGTAAAATATTATTAACTTTTTAAAAATATTTATTAGAGACTAACAGGACAATAGGTACACGATAGTCTAATAAATGAAAACTATGCCCATTATCCCAATTACAAGTGTCTTCAGCACGCTCTAGTAACATGTATTTTTGCATTTAAGTATATTTTACAAGTACATTTATGTGTATTGTATATTTAGTGTTTGAATGTAGTACGATTAGTATTTAATAAATAATTTATTTAATGGATCTATAGGTTCAGGTCATCGTTTAGAAAATGGATGTTGTGTACGAGTAAGTTTTTGAATGATGATAAGGTATCTGCAAGAATATCAGCATCAATGTTAGAGTCAGCACAAATTATATGTGCGACACAACCTTGTGATTAAAATACTTTAAGTGAATATATTGTTTTATTTCGATGATACAGGTGTATGAAGTGCGAACGGTGAGAGACAAGACCAAATAAGACAATGTCATTATATATTAAATAAATAAAAAATAATCCTTAAGAAGATTAGACGGCGTGTGAACTAAGAGATATGGATGTTGAAAATAACAATTAATTTGAGTTTTTTTTTATTTTGCTTCTGTTTTCTCATAATAAGTCTTGATATGGGATACAACTATCTCTAGGCATATTGTATATTATATTTATACCTAAATTCAATGAATTAATATTCTCCTTTAACGATACTTGTTACAGAATGCACTTTTTTACAGTTGAAATTGATTTACAGTAGTTATTATATTATAATACCATTCTGGAAGAAAGAGCCAATGTATTCATTATTAATGTGATTTGATGTGATTGAAAGAGATATTTGTAGTCCAGTAAGCATGACGCTGGCTTCTCATACCGGAGGCGGAGGTTCGATTCCTGGTGAGGTCACATTACATCAGTGCGATTTTCTCAAGCCTGGGTGTTTCGCTACATTTATTGGGCCGCATGGCCTGTTGTAGCCAAAACGCATGTAACACACAAAAAAGTATTAAAAATCGTGGGCATTTTATAAAAATATTCAAGCCATTTGAAAATAAGGACATGTTATAGCTTTCAATTACTTTTCAACGTGTATTATTTTTAAGTGGCACCGCCAAACCCAGACAGAGATAATATTGATAAGATTATAATTTAAAATATGTTTTACTTTACTTTGTAATACACACACACACAATATGAGCTATTAAATTACAACTATAGTTTCGAAAGGAGCAGTCCCTCTCATCATCAGGTATAGATAAGTTATTATTATAGATAAGTTATTATTATAGATAAATTATTATCTATAAGAGTTATTATTTATACCTGATGATGAGAGGGACTGCTCCTCTCGAAACTATAGTTGTAATTTAATAGCTCATATTGTGTGTGTGTATTACAAAGTACAGTAAAACATATTTGAAATTATAATGTTGCACCACGAAGTATCTGCCAAATCTTTCAATGATATTGATAAGATTAATTTAAAACAACTGCGTATATTGTCGCATTATTTTGAGGATTCTTTTTAATCGTGGCGTTCTCGGAATTTGAACATTTCATCATATCTTATTATAGATTGGTGTATTGACAAAACATCTGTGCATACATTGATCATATTGCCGACTGTCGCTAGTGTTCTTCGATATGTTAATTCGTTGTAATTAACATATCGAAGTAATTCGTTGTAATTCTAATCCTCCTATTGCAGTATTCCACACGCGAATACGCTTAAAGCCACGAAATAAATTTTCTTTCAGACAGCTTACGACCGCGTCTTTTTAAGTTGATATAACGAAAATAATTTGAAAGTCGGAACAACAGGTAGGCGAATTGGCATGAATTACTCAACAGGCTTAATGCGGTTTTCATTACTTCGCAGCCGGCGTAATATGATCATACCGAAGTCAAATGGGTTAACGGGCCGTTTTGTAGAGTCTGAATAAAGCCTCGACGATTCTTATGGGACGTTCGCTTATATTTTAATCAAATTAGCCGGCTCTGTACTGACTTTGGACACAATTTAATTTTCTCATTCAGCGGAAGCTGGTGTATATGTACGGCAGTGTGCGCTGCTTTCCCCTCTCTCTCGCTCTCGTTATTTCCTTGTTTAAAAGAATATGAATTGCTCCATGGGAAGCAGGACTATACAACAATAGGCGTCGGTGTCAGGACCGACCCGCTCCTATTGGAGAATTGGATAGTAACGGAGGGGCTATTTATCAAATCTTTGATTAGTAGCCAATTTTTCGAAGACGAGAGAGGCTCTTTTTAGACGGGGACACACATTTATTAATTAATTATTTTTATTCTTTTTTTAATTTTACATTGTTTTATTGCTTACTTATGATGCGGTGTTATAAGATTATTTACATAAATTTTTAATTTCATTTATATTGTCGTACGTCAACATTCAGCCTAGGGCACAAACATGTACACGCACAAATGCGTATTATTCCACAAACATACATATATTTGTACATATACAGTAACTATAATACTATAAGTCTTGATGATTCTTAGTGCAAATCTATTATCATGCAATGTATTACATACGTATCTTAATGTAATATTAAATATAATCTAATACATGTACTCATATTATATAAAATAGACTTATAACTAAGTTTATGTATTTGTATTAAAAGCTATAATTAATCCTTTGTAGATACCCGAAATAGAGTGGTACTTAGATATAATAATGTCCATTTTTAATTGTCTCAATAATGAGCCTTATGTCACAAGAGCAGTCAAGATAATGTGCGCTGGTGTATCAGTATACAATTTAAATTATATTTTAAATTAATTTTTTGAACAATTAAGCCGATTTTGTAATTATTGAATAATTATTGCTCTGTCATACGTCACACACGTCTCACTGCCAAATTTCAGAGCAATCATTGGTCAAGAAGTGGATCGGATATTTATTACAAGATTCTTCGCTGATAGACAAGTGAAACTTAATAAAAGCATGAAAAGAAAATTGCAAAATTAGTCTCGAGATCTGGTTAAAACAACTTATTTAAAAAAATCTTTCTTTTCAATCAAATTTTTTTGTATTCATATACTCGAGAACCTATCTAATTTATTGTATTCAAGACATCCTCAATATGAGCTTCCACGAATATATCTACCGTGGTCATGTCATCACATCAGTGACACGTAAGAGGTCAATTCGATGGTCTTGAAAGTGAACGTGCCAAGATACCTTTAACAGTCCTGGTGTACGGGTGCGAAAAATGAACACTCACTGATGCATTGCTAACAATGTTCAGCGTGGTCTAAAAAGCCAAGGAGAGTTCCTTAGTTGTTGGGACTTTCGTTACGTGAACGAAGGACCAATGAGTAAATGCGTATTCAAATCGTTTGTGTCTCTATTCTTTTGTGAGGTATTCGCGTATCAGAGTTACCTTTTACCGAAGTACGTAGACACGGGAACCAAAGTTAAAATGAATTCTCTTCAAATTAGATTTTCCGTCGTCTTCATTTACTCCTAAACCACATGCATGCAAACAACACATTCGTACGGATGTACACGTATCTTGGTCGTACGTACTGAAATACATAGAATGCTATACACAAAGAAACGGGAGACTTTTTATCGTCTTTACTTTGTTAATTAAAACTTCTGCTTTTATACCACACAGCTCAATTATTTATAATTACACTTAAAATAACTTCTTATAAATTCTGTGCTTTTTTCTTTTGACATCTTCAAGGACTGTTACATATTTTTCGATGTTTGTAAGTTTGCTTGTCTGTGTGTGTTTACTTGTTCAAAATGTTACTTATTCCTTCATTAGTTTAATTCCCATTTAGGCGGGTGGGGGAGCTTGTTTGTTTTAATAAAAAAGTTTATTAATTAAGAACGAATTTGCCTAATGCTTCTGTGCCTTCCATTAATTTGTGAGAGGGGGGTGACATAAAGCAACATGATTTTGTCGTGTAAGCGCCTTGTTTTGTTTCATTTTCATGTAGGGGGCAAGAGCTTTAAAGAAATATAATATTCGGCTCGTACCAAATAATACAAAAAATGTTTTTATTTAGGTCGGTGTATTATTTTTTAATTTGTCTAAAATTGTTTTAATTATCACGCATCTTTGTTCTAAACATTTATGTTTTAATGTTCTAATCATGCATTATTAGCTCATGTAATATAAAATATGGAACGAAGTAAACATTGAAATAAAAATAAAAATACATCCTAACTTTACAAAAAAGGTATGATATCAAAAATATGAGCACTATATCATTCCAATCAAGGTTTTTGAGAAATATTGTAATTAAAAAGTGGAAGTTTTCATCGGCAAGATGTCTTACTTAGCAAACGTTTGTTGCTGAAATTTTATGACTTTTATATAGTCATCGTAGCTTAATTCGTTACAGCTGTTTAACGGCAATAGTAAGTTTCGCGTTCGAATCCGGTTGGGGCTGCGTATATTTTATCGATAGTTAGATTGATCCAATTTAAATTTATTTTAATTGTTAGGAGTCAAAATCGTAACCGCATGAATTAATATGTGGTTTCATTAAAAATTTGTGACTATTTTCATTGAAAGATTTGGCAGTTACTTCGTTTTGCAACATTTTGATTTAAAATATGTTTTTATTTTAACTTGTACTTCATCTTTTGTTATATTTTCTCTTGTTTTTTTTGTCACATTTTTGTATGGAATGATATCATATTAAAATTTATTCATCAGTTTCCATATGTTTAAGATACGTATATCTTCTTAAAACCACACAAACTAACTTATTAAATGAATTAATAAATTACCAAACCTGCGATGTTTCAAAAATGAAGGAAATTGTTCTGCTTTGTGGGCCTTATGTGACTGTATGTACTCGTGAGATGTCTTTGTTTTTTCAATGATACTCGTATTACAAAATAAATCAATTATCTTAAATTTATTAAAATAATTTTAAATTCTGTCTGTTTGTTTACTTGCAATTTATGTTTAAAAGAACACCGTTTTTAAAAAATATATTCTTTTGTGTTTTTTTTTACCCTTTTTGCGTAGTTGACAACTTTTTTACGTCAATAAATTAAAAGAATAGATATTATTATTTTAAAATTAATACAAAAAAATCAGATTTGATTATTATTAATTTATATTTAATGTGTACTTTTTTGATAAGTTTAATTTTAAATAGTTTCAACTTTCACCTCTTTGATTGTGATTCATTAGGGTCGAGTTGTTATTAATAAGACCCGCATTGTAATATCAATATGACTATGCGAAACGTTGACTTCACTTGACAGGAATATAAAAGTTTTCGAGTTTAATTATTGGGCATCCAATGACAATAAATTATAATAATAAAACCAAATGAGCATAGAGCATTATTGTTCGAGGTTATCAAAATCTATGTCTATTGTCTGTGGCACGTGCTCATTTGAATGGCAAGAATGACAATGAGTGAAATCAAAGCACGTTCTAATTTCACTCCCAGATAGGATTCAGATTGAATCTCACTTTTCTACACGGGGTCCCGAAAGCCGCGATCCCCCCGGAACGGGGTATATCTAATATTTACACCCTGTTCGGCATCAGCTTTAGCCCTTAACGAAAGCCCACAGCCCAAGCCGCTTAAATTCATATCATAATGGAGCAGGTTTAAATAAGTAGTTTGCTTGTTCAAATTAAAAGGAATGTAGAGCATATTTAATGTGTCCTATAAAACGAAAAATAATACAAAACTAAGTAATAACCCATTTAACCATGTTGGTTACTAGAAAAAAAATGAATAAAATAACAAAGAACAATACAAAAATGATTTTTCAATCAATCGTGATACGGCAATAACCATTTTGTTACCAAGTACATATATAATACTATCATGCATTTCTGAATATGTACCTACTTAATGTACACATTGACATTGTGAACACTTAAATACTGACATAGATTTTTTATGTTAGCAAATATATTAATTAACACATTTTACACATACACATAAAATAATCCCAAAGAGGTATGAAGAGAGGATAGAACGCAATCCATTATTATCTCAGCGCGCATCTTTTGCTCAAACCGGGTCTCTGAATCCACCATGTTTAAATCGCTTTCTATACCTACCCTAACCGACAAATTTAACTTTGCCTTTTTTATGTTTATAGCGTTTTATAGTTATTATCGGATATTAGTTCATGTTGCTTGAATATTTTCGACTCACAATCGAGGCAGGATTCCACATGCAAAGTATTGTTGATTAGCTCTGCTGTTATCTGTTAATACCCTGTATTAACAATATTCCAATTTATCTAGTTAATTGGCACAAATCGCTCTCTGAGAGAGGATTTCTTATATAAAAGAAGAAGGGGCCCTGGAAGATCCTGATGGAAGATTGGCTAGTTGTGCCTGTGCGAGCGTGACAGCAACATAATTGTACGCGTGCGACAAGGATACGTAGCGTAGGGTCAATGTACGAAAATCTCTTTTCGGCGACCGTAGTACACTTTAGGCAGAGCTTTTTCGGGCCGCAGTGATGATAGCTAACGTCCGTAGAATGGATATGAGACGAGAATACGAAAATGAGAAACCTCTTTCTGTGCCTGTTGTTAAGCGACGTCACAAAAATCATTAAATATAATTCGTTTCCAGCAACATTACAATGCTTTGGGCAATAATCGTGACTTACGACGCATGGCAGGCACTAGAAATAAAATGTTGCCAAGTGTGAAATGAAACAATGCCATTATTTGAAAATGAAAAATACAGGTTTTCGTATTACCAGTGGCAACATGTTCCTGCGATTCCAAACCAGATCATAACGCCATTATTCCCCCGATACGCCGTCGCCCAAAGCGCCCGTCATGCCGATACAGCCGGGTAGGTGGATTTCGTTACTGTTAGCGGCTGTGTAGTTTCGGAATTGATTCGGGCCTAGATTGCGGATTATAAACAAGTCAGTGTATAATATAAAGTGCGCGATTTGCGCCACTCGCGCCAACAAGACATGATTATGGGCTATTTCTTTTGTTCAATAGGCAAAGGAAAGCTTGGTAATGTGTGTAGGTAAGTATGTTGGAAGCGTAAGGGTCGCGGGGTTACCGGGAATATCACGACCGCCTCACGAACAGACTATTATTTAATGTGGTATTAGCGACATACATTTTGATTTATAAATAATGAACTAAGAAAACGAACAAACATTTAGTATAACAAATTAGATGTATCACTTATATACATTAAAACACTTAGGTATATACATATATATATGTTAGTTCTAACTACTTTGGGGGTAACCCGCGTCAAATTCTGGTCGTCAGGACCAGTCGTCTGCCGACGTTTCGAACAGATCTCACTGTTAATCTTCAGGGCGCCTTGTCGATGAGCTGCTTCTCCAAAAAGCGTACAACCGTTTGGGTCCGGAGCTCACCGTCAAGTGAAAGTTTGAAAAATTCTGCGTCAGGTGTTTGTGGAGGAGTGGGTTTCTCCAGCGACGCCGTTAATGTGTTTTGCTCGGCTTCTAGTAATCCGTATATTTACTTTATTATCGTCATTATACAATATTGAGAAGGTTGGATTTTCTAATTGCTTCGGTGTTTTCATCGTGATTTCTGGTTTATTATTATTAATATTATTTGTATTAGAAATTTGATTATTATTATTAAGAATGTTACTCCATGCGGTTGGAAGTCGAATGCTATCGTCTCTGTTGTTCATTATATT